>PPJX02000013.1:0-202316 GCA_003705915.2 Lipomyces lipofer | reverse complement strand
CTCATCGCCAGTCAGATACCATGAGCTGAGCCCCATGTACGCGTCCGAATCGCCCACCCGACTGGCAAGGAGGTAGTAGTGCAGCGAGATAGCAGGGTCATATTCACAGTGGAGACCACCTGTTTGCCAGGCCACGCCCATGCGCACTTGCGCGGTCTGACAATACCGTTAACAAAACATCTATTGAGGAGTACTCCAATCGGAGGTAGGATTTACGTACCGGCAGTCCTAGCATTGCTGCGCGCTCGATGAATATCCTGCCCAGGTCGATATCCTGTTTGATGATATCAGACGGCACGTTCCATTCCGAGTCTTCGCCGACTAGCAGCTGGCCGTAGACGTATGCGGGCGTGGGGACATCTTCGTCGGCATTCTCGGCCGCAATTCTAAGGTATTTTGCTGCGAGGTAGAAGTCTGATGATTTTTTGTCAAGACCTTTAAGATAGATGACGCCGAGTGCCTGTTTCTGCGTTAGGTTTCCATCCAGATCCAATCGGCTAAACTGCGCAACTCACATAGCAACACCCCGTATCATTGCAATCAGCTCCAGACTCAAATGCTCTTACCGCCGACTCAACCTGCTCCTGCGTCTCAAGCTATACCACCAGGTCAGCCACGCTGCCCACTGCAAACGCGTCAAATTCGGCCATAAACGAATATCTCACCATTATCCCCATCCGATACCACGCCCTTACATACCCCTTTGCTGACGCCCTCTGATAGTAATCAAATGCAACTCCAACGTCTTTTTCCATCCCCATTTCCCCACTCTCGGACCACACGCCCAGGAAATACAACAGCTTCGGGATCTCTACCTCCTTCAGATGCGCGATTATGTTCTCTGCGTTGCCGAGCATGACGTGGTCTTCTTTGTCGAAGAGGTCGAAACACGTGCGCTTCAGACGGTAAACTCCAAGCGCCCATGTTAGCTGTAGGTTCGGGTCATTGGAGTAGAGGACAGAATGGGACTTCGAGCGGAGTTCGCGGACTTGCATGGCGTAAGAGGGCGGGATTGCGAGAGGCGGATTCTCGATGTTGGGAAAGCCGGCTTCGGGAACAAAATCGATCTTTAAGGGAGTTGCAGGTCTCGAAGTTTGGATATGCGGTTGCGGAGATGCGGCTCTCTGGTGTTTGGGGGTTGGAGGCTGGTTGTCTGCGTTTGACGCGTAGTCGATTTTGACGATGGGCGCTGCGGATGGTCTGCTTGATTCGGCTGGCAGATCTGCATACGGAGGTTGTGTGTAATTGTAGTCTATAGACTGGTTATAGAACTGGGTGTTTTGTTGATATCCCTGCCCTTGGTCATATTGATACTGAACAGGCTGCTGTGGCTCGTAGGTCTCATAAGCCGCTTGAACAGACGGCTGATGTTCGTACGAAACGTACTGTTCCTGAACTGGCTGCTGGTTTTCATACGCGTAATAATGTTGAGATTGCTGTGAGAAATTGTATGCATCACAGTGATTCTGTTGTAGTGGCTGGTCGTACGTCTGTGAACATAAATACGTCAGACATATAGCCTATCATACTGAAGCAACACGTCAAACAATACACACTTGGTATTGAGCTTCCTCGTAGTACGACAGCGTCGGCGGGTCCTGGTACGACGGTGTCGGCGGGTCCTGATACGCTAATTGACCATGATCGTGCTCATAATTATCACTTATCCTAAGAGTCTGGAAACCATGATAAAGTCCCGAATCAGTCGGTGAGTGCACGCCTAGCGTTTCGTCGATTGTTCCTTCCCCAAACAGCCTAACGTACAAGTCAGAAGTTTTCTCCAACCACGTATCAAAACCCATACTTTTGAGGATGGGGTGCCACAACCTCAGGTAGTAACATCGAATTCGCAGCGGGATAATACGTCACTGATAGGTTCAAGTCCCCGTAGCTTGGGTCTGTCTGACTGTGTCCTGTAGATTGTCTTAGAACCTTGCACTCTAGAATATAAATGAAGTGAAATACGTACCTACAGTCGTGTTCGACGACTCCGCATAGACAGCATTGGGGTCCTGCATGGGGCGTGGACCTTGAGGTTGCTGATTCCAGAGGGGCTGGTGATACATCGCGGCGAATAATTATGTAGGACTTAATAATATCCGCCTAGAAACATTTAGAACTGTAAATATATGAAAAACAATTGACTCTCTCCGCCGCCTTCAGTTAACACACCTACAATAACGAAGTCTCTTTGAATATGAACCCCAAGCCCAATCAGTTTTGAACCATATATAAACTATCCCGTCAATAACAATTCTCTCTTCGATAATGTTGACGGAAACTTTCAAGTTGCCGAGATATTCTACGTATAGACAGAGTGTTATTGTGCATACCGAACAGCGACCTTGACTTGACAGCTGCAATCTGTATGATCTAAACTTTGTTCTGCCTCGCGAGATGATGGCGACACAACGTGGCTCGGTGGAGATCAGCGTGGGGCTGCCGCTTAGCCGCATGTGGCCGTGGCCGAGCGTCTCAAGAACGACTACTCAAATACTGCGGTTTCAATCTAATGTGCCCATCTATTGCCGTTGTTTCTCTTCCTTCGGGCACCCAGTTCGAGAAAATATTCACCTTTTCTGCATTCTGTGATACTTAGAATACTAATCAACCTCGTTAAGATCTCAGCATTCTGCCACGCATATTCATCTCTTCTCGCAGTCGTGATATAAGTGAATTTGCTAGTCTCTGAAAGTGTCACGATGGAGTATGCAAATTCTTCAACTTACGATAACGATGGTACACCCCAAAGCGTGGGAAGTTTCTACTTCGTAGCAGGTGCATTGTCCTACTACTCGTATATTCGTTCATTCTTTCAACCAATTCGAATCTTCGCTTTTATCGTGATTACTCCCTGCGATTTTAATTTATAAGGTGACGACTCTCGAAATGCGACCTGGAGCAACAATCGCTCCGACAGCCAGACGTACACCGTCAATGCACAGATCTGAATGCGGCAATAGTAGTTTCATAGCGCGCGAAATATGACTGCAAAGTAATTCTACCTTGTTCTGGCCCACACGATAGCTATATGAAATCTGGCTTCTTATTTTGCTTTTACCTTTGAATGAATAACTGATTTTATTATACAATGGCCAACCATAATTAATACAGGCATGGCATATTAACTATATATAGCATCTCAACAGACTCTCGAAGAAATAAATCATACACGACAAAAATATTGAAAGAAGGTTGTGTATACTCCGTGCCAATTGCCAAACTTCCTCAAAAAACCTACTATTAAGACTCGTCAACACTCTGCCTTTCTCCATGCATTAGTACAATATGTATGCCATCTCGAATTGCGACCGGCTATATATATTATCATCCTCCCTCCTTAAAAAGCCGGGTGGGCTCTCTAGAACAACCAAACCCAATAAAACATTAAGAACACAAACAAGAAGAACCCAACCCACGCACGCCAACCAACGCCTGACCGCTCTGCCATCCGCATCATCCGGTTATATGTGCCTTTTATCCTTATCCGCGTGCTGTCAAAGCCAGTTTCCTAAACGTGGAGGTGAGTCAGTAAGAGCTGGCCACAAAACAAAGCCTCTTTTTGCAAATGCATTCCATCGCAGTCTTTGGGAGAGAAGCTGAACACATACCAAATTGCCCATAAGTTTCGACGAATCTCGAACTTCCTCTCCAATCTTAACTGTAATCTACCCGCCCAAATCCAAATGTTAACATCTCCACGCTTCGAAAACCAAGTTGCACCAACTCACGTCCTTTAACATCTTCACTCGCGCCGTCAACCCCTCCATCTCGTTATCATTCTGCGACTCCAAACCTGACATCACTGAATCCGAATACTGTCCTCGGTTATTCGGAGTCGCTGTCCGGTACCCAACGCCGGCAGCGGTCCCGTTAGTGGCGGGAGACGACGGCCGCGAAGACTCGTATCCGTCGAAAAGCTGTGTCCGGGCGTCGCGCTGGTGGAGCGTGTTTCCGAATCTTGACGACCAAACGGTGTTAGCGAAGTAGCAACACAAAAAAAATCCAATATGAGAAGCTCGCGGTGCTTACCTTGAAGAATTCATCGTGCTTGTGAATGAAAGGGATTTTAGTTGCACAAATGCAGCGGAGAGGATGAATGGCTGTGTGCTAAATTCGGGTACTCTTCTTGCCAATCAATGACTCAAAGCATTGGACCCCCAAAGAATTAGACAGCGAAACAGCGAATGCTCTATATATTGCTTTCAATTTCGAGAAACGGCTATCGGGCAGGAAGCTTGGTGAAACGCCGCAGCGAAGTATTATTGTGCGAAATCAGTGAAGGGCGGGTAACCAGCAACACACCAATCGTCCAAAGGCCACGAAGCTTTTAGCCTGACAGTTACGGGAGAAGAAACAAAGGTGAGTACACATCTTTTCCACATATTCATTACTACACGACGACTAAAACTCAAAGGATAATAATTTACAAGATATTTTCAGGACTACTAAGATACAAGACATGACGGATACACCCTCCACACTTCCTCTTTTCACGGATATGCAACAAATACAACCTCCGTCATAGTCCCCAACATCAAGCACAACTACGATACCACAAACACATTAAGACTGCAAAAATATAAGGACATACAAAGTCCGCTCCCTAGCAATAAAAAAATATTCAGCTCAGATAGAACATAAATCAAAGCACATCAATCCATGTAGAACACAAAATTGCTCATTTAGATGTCGCCAGGAGTGAGCTCAATTCCAGCAGTGTCAGGAGGGGGAAGAGCCGCACCCTCATACCGAACGTACGAAATACTGAGAGGTCTGGTCATAGTTAGTGAACCATCGTCCATGACACGTAACTCCACGGCTGTAATTTACCTGTTACCATAGCTGTATCCTGAGAACTTGTTGATCGAGATATCAGCCAATTCCTGGTTTTCGAACTGAACGACGCCGGATCCCTTGGAACGCCCATCAGGTTCGTATTGAATCTCGGCTCTCTCGACCTTTCCGATAGTTTGGAACAGCTCAATCAGATCCTCATTGCTGGTAGACCACGGCAACTGTAACAGTCAGTACGTGAGTATAGCAACGTCTAGAAGCAAAGAGCATACATTTCGGACGTGGATAGTGTTGCTGGGGTTTCCGCCGCTGGTCGCACCATCAGTGAACTCATTGGGAGGTGGCGGAGGCGCCGCCGATCGTCCAAAACTCTGGAATCCACCACGCCCACCGCCGAACCCGCCACGGAATCCACCAAAGCCACCGCGAGCGCCACCTTGAAACCCGCCTCGGCCACCGAAACCACCTCCGCCACCACCACCACCAAAGTTGCCGGCGAATCTGTCCTCGCGCACCTCAATCACTCTGCCCTGCCAGTCATAGCCATTGAATCGATTGATGGCATTCTGCGCGTCCTGCACGTTGTCGAACAAAACCGATCCACTACCCTTTGAGCGCCCATCTGGTGCAGTGAGAATATCCGCTCTAACAACGTTTCCGGCCTGCCTAAAAAAGTCCTTCAACTCCTGCCACCCAACAGAGTACGGGAGCTTTCGTCCATTAGCTCGTTTCCAAGAACACACACTCTACCACACTCCCCCTTAAATTGAAAGCCAAATTACATTTCCAATATACAGCTGACTGCCATTTGTCGTTCCCGATGCCGTACCAGTGAACGGCGCAGCTTGACCACCGCCGTACTCGTAGCCACCCCTGTTCTCCCGGGCGCCGCCGTCAAAACCTCTCTGAGGCGGGCCGCGAGTGTGTGTCGTTGCCTCGCGATCCTACATCTCCCATCAGCACATTTCCCCTACCTCCAAGCGCTTATTATTGACCAGCCAAATACCTCTCGAACATAGATGATCCGCCCCAGCAAAGGCTGGTTGGTGAGGGTGTTGATCGCATTTTCAGCCTCTTCCCTGGTGGCGTACTCGACAATGCTATCGCACAACATCAGTTGTAATCCAAACCAGCTCAATGACCAATTACCACTAACCCGCAGCCCTAGTGACAGTTAGTATGGCATAGAAATCGAAATTAACCCATTCAAATACCCACCTTAGACATGCCGTTGGCCAACGTCAAAACGTCCGCAAACACAACATCTCCAGCTGATTGAAAAGTCTCGTCAATTCCAACAATCCCATCACACCAAAAACAAAAGTCCAAAGTTCCACGCACCCTTCCTCATGAAATCCTTCAACTGCGTCCACTTAACGTCGTACGGGAGATTCCCGACGTACACACGTCGGTCCTGGTTCGAAGCACTCATGCCAGGTGGTCCGCGATGTGGTCTGAAAGAATCGCCTTGGTAGTTACTGTTAAATCGTGTGTTGCCTGGGGGAGATCGTTCTCTGCCAAATCGGTTTCCGTTCGGCGATGGACTCCGCGAGTATTGTCTGCCCCCTCTTCCTGGCGAGCGAGATCGGTCACGCTAGAATAGCAATGTCAATATCGAATAACGAGAGACGGACTATGGACTGCTGGTGAAGCTGTGAAGGTAGTGTGAAGTATTCTTAAAGTCCCACTAATCGAGGGACCGTTTTGCCTGCACCAACTCGTCGCGATATATCAGCCAAGCACTACAGTGGCCCCCAACTGACGCCTTGATGGCCCACCAACAGCATAGATCGCAGTCATCAAAACGAGAATTCGCCAACAAATGCCTCAGTGAAACTATCTAGTGCGTTGCAAACCACATGCCATCAAATGCAATGATTGATCCATCGATAGTAGACAAGCAACGCCTTTTTGCCGGCAACACTTAGACAGCTCGCGCATTTTATTGCTTTAGATGTACCCTTTTCCATCGTTCATCATCCATCAACATACCGTCCATCAAACTACTGCAGATGGGCTTTGCGGTAAGGCTGGTCGGTATTCACAGTGAAATGAATCGATAGAGCTGCGGAGATCCAATGTTTTTGGGAGTCACACTCTCCATCACAACACAGTCTCTCTCGCCAGCAATCCACAACACATCGAATCTAAAAACATCGAAACCAACTTACTGCACGATATGGATCTATCCTGGTATATCCAGCACTACTTCCAACGCGAGATGGCTCTCGCCTGTTATATCCACCCGAGGAATAATAAGGTCGCTGGTTCTCTGGAGATTGGGACGCCGTTGTTAGCTACAGGATAAAACGCAAATGAAAAAAAACCCCGCAGTTGCAAACGGAGCAAATTTCAATATCCGAACAAATCAAATGACAATAAATGTAGTGACAAATAATGGGGTACGGGAGGAGAAAGAAAGTAATAGGAGATGGTTACCCATGAATGAGGAAAGAAGAGGGAGATCCGCGACGTGCAGGAGCTATTAAACAGAAAAAAACCAGGAAGGTGCGAATCCGGAGGGAAGCGAGAAATGTGCTAAGACCGGCTGTGCTTGTGCGAGTGTTACCTGCGGAGCTTTGCAGCGGATCTGTTTCTTAGACGGTAAAAAAGAAGGCGTAGGGGAAGTCAATCGGGCGCCAGAGTTTCTTCACAGCTTATGCGTCTGAGCGGGACACGGGACATGACGCTCTCTGGTCGTGATCCCGTGAATCTGATGTAAGCGATTTTTTTTGCATTCTTCAATTTCTCTATTCCTCTCCCTCCGCCAAAAGATGTACGTAATTAAGTCCATTTACATAAAGCACCGGGAGACACTACCAATTAAATCAGTATCTGGTATTCTTGTGATTGACAAGCTTCGCGTAGAATGTCCGACATACTCGGCTGTGGTACCCTTTGTGGCAACTACAAAGGTTCTCGAAATCTGACGCCATTCTTCCCTCATTAGTTTCAAATTAGTTCAGGCAGCCTTGAATTTGAGTTATTTAACGCCCGTTTCGCTCCTATCTAATCTCAATATATTCTAAATGTGCTAGTCCGTGCATTGCAGTCTTTCTTTCAGGCAGCTCACGCCTCAACATAAAGCGATGATCAAGTATTAAGGAGTATTGGGGCACCTTGCCTTTACAGCATAATTCTAAATAAAAAATAATTCTAATACAAAGTCTCATTCGGATCGTGAAGAGTTCTCAGTTCCGATATGTTGTCCTCCTGGCTATCCAAGGACTGTTGAACCTTCTGGTGCGTCTCTCTCACTCGCGTCGCCGTACTCAAAAGTTCGCCAGTGACTTTGCATATACGTGGCAGATAGATGGATGTAGATCGAGAGACATGACATCCTATGCTATTCTCCAATTTTCAGGAATGTCTTATACAGTTAGTTGATGCAGAGGCAATACCAGTGGTCAGTGGAGACTGGAATCCTGATATTCCGAACAAGCTCAGATAATGCAATACAAAACAATACTAAGGAATCTGCGATTATTCGTTTTCTGGAGGCAACACCAGGTTGAAGGTGCACTAGGAATGGTTACTTACATAATTGTACAGAAAACCGGATTACGTTATCTATTCGATAAACAGGTATATGGCATTGTGAATGTAGCAATATTTTGAGACTCTCATCCGGCCAGGGTCAATTGTGCACCATTCGAGTTTTTGACTATTCTGCGTGGCAATGGCTGACGTGAGGCTGTGTGGCCTAAGCATGCGGCGTAGAAGTCCAAAATTTCATAATTTGTGGTGCAAATACCAATATTGCTGGTGTTGTCGATAGGACTGATGTGGGGTTAGGCAAAGCAAAAATGGGAACACGGATGGAGCTCGACACATGTGACGGTGGTGGGTATCTCGGACTAATATTAATAATAATCAAATTCAGTGTACATGTACATACCAGTGCTTTCGATTATGTGATACTCTGCCTCAAGCCCAAATCAGCATAATTTCGATTATCATTCTGTCTTCAAAATGTAAGACAGATGTGACACCTTGTGATTATAAATTGATTGCGGGGGCGAAGGAATATATATATATATATATTCTGCTATTCCTTCTCTTTATCTTCCATATTCACATTTGATCAGTCACAGTTGAATTCCTCGCGAAGCAAGTGCTTCCCATTCTTTTTACGCGCGTGTCGACACTGCATGTCTGCCATTCCAAAGATCTTCGCGACCGGCGTTACGGGTTCGTGTGAGAGCTCCAATAGGCTATGGTTGAGTTTACTAACTGTTGTGGCCACAGGTTACGTTGGTGGTGATGCCATTGTCGCCATCCTGAACAAGTACCCAGAGTACGAATCGTTTATCAGTGTTCTCGTGCGCAGCCCTGAAAGAGGCGCCGTGATCTCAGCAGTGTATCCGAAAATAAGACGTACAATACATTCTAAAAGCACGTGTTTGATTAATCCGATAATACTTTACATCTACAGGCTGCATTGTGCTTCTTGATCAAAGGCTTCCAAGCAGATAGCAACACGCAGCCAATTTACCATTATAAAATATTTTATGCAGTATATCTCACAGCGTCAACAGCCTTCAATATACTGTGTTCTGTCGTATCATACAACGATATAACGGCCAACTCAAGGGTTAGGTATTTTACAGGACCTCACGGCTTAGGAACTTAAGGCTGTAAATACGGACGCTGATGCCAACGACGATTCCATCACATTCGGTGTCCACAGAACCCTTAGCGCACACTCTGGCACGCTAGATCTAGGGCAAGGGATGATCCCATCACCGCACGCATAGAGACATGTGCCCCGATCGCATCTCATCTCGCCTAACCTGCATACGCCCCGCATTAAGTCAGGCGTAAAAATGGCGCCTGGTACCCAGTTTGGGTTAAGCTCGTCATCGGTGGCTGCGAGCCTAAACCTCACACGGCAAAAATTAAATGACCAACGGGTTGCTGGACCAGCTTACTATTCGCAGTTGTGAATACGGCCAAGCAGGCGGCTGCCCGTCGGGCGTGAGGATGTGGACTCGTCATTGAAGCAGCTGAGCGGCTGAGCTCTCAACGGCGGTGACGACGCCAAGGGTGAGAAGAGTCACATACGATGCACGGCGCTGCTGCGGATGAGTGTTTGGAACGGCGCACTGGCGTGATAGCATGGGTCGGCACTGACGCGAGGAGAGCAACCCTCTGCGGTCTGGCAATTTTGTCGCTTGCTGTTCCTGGCAGGTCTCACGAAGACGCGAAAAATATTTGCGTCCATGCGCTTGGGTCGATCACCTGTCCATATAAACCGCGTCGGGTCCTCCTTCTCGTCTTCGTCCTCTCCCAATTCCTCCTCGCTCACCCAACTATCACCTATCCACGACTACCACCCTTACTACCACTATCACCACCACCACTGCCATGGCATTCCTCTCACTCTCCGCTACGCTCTGGATCCGTGTCGCCCAGGCTGCTCTATCCGTCATTGTCCTTGGCCTCTCTGCAGAGGCCACAAGACACGAGGAAGGCGGTGCTTCCGGCTACTTGCTTTTCGTCTCCCTCTTCACCCTCTTCTCTCTCGCCTATCTCGTCTTCGCTCCCATCTATCTCCCCAGGGCCATCTTCCACAGATATGCCCCGTTTGGCGTCGAGGTTCTCACTGACGTCTTCTGGTTCACTGGGTTCATCGCCATGGGTATGTCCCTCTAATTGCATAGACAAAAATCGTAATTCCTGCTAATTTATGTCCAGCTGCAATCTGGGGTCCAGGAAGCTGCCATAGTTATAGGGGGCGTTACTACTACGATTATGGCTATTATTACACTTACAATGGGTATGGCACCTCGTGCAAAGTCGGCAAGGCCGACATTGGCGTGGCCGCAATCACCTGGGTGCTATTCGTTGTGACATCCACACTGATGGGACGGGAGTTATTCAGGGGCGGAACAACGACTGGCGCAACCGGTGATGTCGAGGCTGCTGGCGTTGCGGCTAGTGCGACTGCTGTTCCGTCGTCTGAAGTTGAGACTGAGAAGTTCGCCGAGACTACCGCCGTTGAGCCTCTCGCGAGAACTGAAATGACAGACGTTCCGGTTGACACTTCAGACGTCGTAGAGGCGCGTGCCGAGCCAGACTCTGGTGTTGAGAAGACCAATTAAGCGTTTCCCTTTTTGCGTTCCTTTTTTTTTTTTGTAGTTTGATTGTCCTCTAGTGTACGGGAGTAATTAATATTTCTTATGTCTTTTAATATTTTATTGTAATAATTTATCTTGTGCCAATCTCACGCGATATGTGCCAGAATCAACTGATTCGAAGTATAGGTTTGGTTGCAAAGGCTACTATGTCATGAGTGGTACAAGCTGGCATAATTGTTGCCGCTCCATGTAAAATGTCGACTGAGGGTGTTAATGTTGTATGCAGTAGCTCAATTACTTAATATTAACTTTTTAGCAAGTTATTTTTGGACACATCGGAAAGATTGCATCGTGGCTGACAAACAAGTGAAGATTTGTGGGCCAATCTGATTGAACGTATCAGAACTAAACAGCGCCGTTAGTGGCCCTACCTAAATTTCTCGAGTTTTCGTTACATCTCGTTCTCCCTATCATATGCGAACTTCTAGCTACTGATGACGTATCGTAGCTGATCCAATACGAAACCCGTTCCCTCTCTCCCCACCTCCTTCCTCCCTCCCCGAGATCCTCTCACATGCACTTCAGCCAAACGTCTGGGAGCTTGAGCTTACTTATTTAGTATACATCGTCGGCTCCCCGCGTGGTCTTAGAATTCCCTAACCCTGTTAGCGTGGCTGAGCGGGACAGCCACGTCAGTGGGCGAGCGAGTCGAACAACGTCAGAGATGGGCGCCACACGGCCGAACTTGCCGGCACAATTGTCGTCTCCATCGATCAAAACATACGCAAGAGATTCTTAGCTTATCCGCGGTTTATTGCTTATCAGAAAGGCTGCTACTTTCTGGGTTTTGAATCTGCGGATCAATTCACTTGCGGATCATCCTTTCCCGATTCCATCCTAAGCCGAAATCACCCGCTTCCGCCGCCAACATGGCCTTTCGTGTCCCCTCCATTCCCGTCGTGCTCATCCTACGCCTCGCCGAAGTCATCGTCGACTTGATTGTCTTCGGCATCGCCTGCTGGCTTGCGAACCGCTACTACCGCGCCATCTTTGGTTTCTACGTCTTCCTCACCATCACTACCCTCCCCTGCCTCGCATACCAAGTCCTGTCCCCGACGTTCTTCCCGCAGTTGCACCGCCCGGTCGTAGTCCTTGGCCTCGAATCCACACTCACAGGACTATGGTTCATCGCGTTCGTGGCGCTCACGGCAGAGTACTTCCACGGCCTGAAATGCATTGACGATGACACGACGTTCCACCCGCGCGCCTCGTGCGCGAGCATCAACTCCCACGCCAAAGCGGCCATCTGGTTCGCGCTCATTGCCTTCATCGTCTTCGTCGCCACCCTCAGCTTTGTGGTCAAGGTGTACGTGACCATGCGCAGGGAGGCCAAGCTAGCGAAGGCGGACGGTGCGGCAGGAGATGCGGCCGACGGCCGCGGCGGTGCCGGGATTGAGTTTGCGGATCAGGACCCGTTCAGCGCACGGGAGTATGATGCCGCGGTGGACGGGAGCGGGGCGCAGTATGGGGAGGGCTATTACCAGTATGAGCATGGGGATGGATGGAGCGGGGTCGGAGGACGGAAGGGGTCGGCGTACAGTAATAACAGTAGTGAGGAAGTGTATGAGAGTCCGTATGGGGACGAAAGAGGGAATATGAGAAATCCTTTTGCGGGGTAAGAGATGGAGGGAGATATGCATTTGTAAATATGTAATTGATATGACGACGATTGTCAGGATCGGAGTTTCACGGCTAAACTTTATGTATTATCTTATATCGCATTTTATCACATTCCCATGGTACATCGTACATCGTACAACAGTCTTGGATGTCAAACCGCAAAATTCTCCACCCTCACTAGCCCATTCGCCATCCCCGCCGCATACCACCCTCCAAACCCCTTCCGCTTGTTCCACCCCACGGCCGTCACGCAAACATTCTCGGGATACACTAAATACCGTCCCGGCGCCGTACTCGGAACCGCCTCCGCCCTATACCCCTCCGCGAACCGGAACCTCTTCCGGGACTCGGAATACTGCAGCTGCCAGAGCTGAACCTGGACCCAGTCGCGATAGATTGACTTCCTCCCCACAAGGCACCGAGCGACGACATTCCCAACTACGACACGTCCGTCCGCGCCGCCCGTGAGCGCAAACGGGTGGCAGTCCCCCGCAGCGACGCAAGTCACGCTGGCATCGAGCTTATTGAGGACTGTGTCCTGGAGGACATGTCGTGCGGCGAAAATCTTCGTCGTGACAGAGTCCTCAACCGAGATGACGCCGTGGACGTGCCGCGAGTAGGCAGAAACGGGCGAATATCCCTTGGTGCGGAACGTTGTCGCGCGACTGGACGACGCGTCCCGCGTGTCGAGAACACGGGTGTATCCATCCGCCGACGTGGTCGCAATCACGGGCCATTTTCCGAGTGCGGTGATTGAGAAGATGGCGGAGTGATGCAGCGGGTACGTAAGCGTGGGCACTGTCGTGTCTTCGTTTTCGTTCTCGTCAGCCGCGGAGAGGTCGAACGTTGCAATGAAGCCGTTGGCGCAGCCGACCGCGATGGTCGTGGGGGACATCCAAGTGAGACAAGTCATTGACATGCCGGGGAGATGCAGCTCTTTCGCGGGGGCATCTATTCTGACGTAGTGTGTGTCGTAGTGCAAGGCAGGCACTTCCACGATGCGCACTCTGCCGTCCTGGAATGCGGCGGCGAATGTTCCCACGATGTCTTCGCGTTCTTCAGCCACGGGGCTCCACTTCAGGCTCCACGGTGTGCCCCAGTCGTGCAAGAGGCATATTACAAGCCTCGGTGGCTCACGCGGTTGCGAAAGGTTCACGGCCCAGATCTCAATAGTTGACTGAACTGCCGTTCGCTCAAACAGCGGGACGGCAAATTCGTCGGCCCTGCTCACGACTGGGATCGCCAGATACTGAGCATCAGCTAAAGCTAGCTTGTCAGCACAGCACTAAACACGGAGGCACCACATGTGGGTATGCGTACCCGACTTTGTCTTTGGTGCCCATTCACATGCCGTAACATATCCCCCGCAATGTAGTATGTGTCCACTGCGTTGTCCGTCCGTCAGACCGGCGAGGTCATTGCATTGAAATGCGGACATACTGAATTCCCTCATTGGCTCGTTCATGCCGATTTCGCAAGTAATCTCTTGGCCGTCGGATGGTATATACGGCATCGCAACGTCCTTCTCAACCCTTATTAGGCACTGTGCAGACTTGTCAATTCCTCCTTCTTCAGCGGGATAGAGCGCTGCATCTTCGAGCAAATTCTGTCGCAAAATCACAAGGTCGTTAATCCACTTATTCCTCAACTCGATGTTTTCCACCAAAACGTTATTCCGATATCCATAGTAAATATTCATCCGACCCTCGACCGAAGCCTTACTCCTCTTTTGAGATTTGGACGTAGAATTCACTTCCACAATTGCCTTCGGCTTCTTCTTCCGTCCAGGTTTCGAGGCCCTCTTACCTTTCTTCCCCCGCCGCCGCGGTACTTCCTCATCAAACCCACTGTCCTCATCCTCTTGCTCTTCCACGTCAACCACATCATCCATCTCCTCCTCTTCACTCTCGCCCCCCTCCTCCTCCCCACCAGCATACTCCCCATCCTCGTCATCTATTTCCGCATTCCCATTCGCACTCCCACCCACGTCCACATCCTCCACATCCTCCCCATTATCGCTAAGGTACACCACACTCTTCGCGCCAGTCTTCGTTTTGACTGGCCCCTCGACTGGAACCTTCGGTGGCCGACCGCGTCCTCGCTTGCGCCCAGGCAGCGGTGCCGGTTTAGTCCTCTCAGGTTCATTCTCCGACTCCTCGGAGATATCAACAGCTTCCTCGATGGCCGCGTAATTCACTGTCCGTCGCGCCCTCCGCGGCAACTGGCGTGATGGCGTCGCATCGTCGTGTTCAGCGTGGTCAGCCAGGGATGACGCTTTGTAGGCCGAGGCCGAGGGTGGCGTAGGCTTCGAATTAATTCGTGATGGCGCATTTGGACTTTTTGGAGGACGACCGCGTCCGCGTTTGACGGGCGAATTCGCTGATTGTAGTGGTGACGGTGGTGTCGCGGTTGCGATGGGCGACGGATCTGATGAGATCTCTTTCCGAGCAGGCAGAATCGGTGATGCTGTTGTTGCTTGTGCGGCGGCCTTTGGCGGGCGGCCGCGGCCGCGTTTGACCGGTTGTTGCGGAGGAGGAGCCGCATCCATTAGTGCTATAGAAGGGGTATTTACAGGGTCGTCGGTCTTGATCTTAATCAGCCGGAATATATATGCTTAGTTAGCAGGGTGCTTGGTGCAGCATTTCCCTTGGTAATGGTTGAAATCGACCTGTAGCAAACATATGTTCTCTGTTGGTGGTCGAAGTATGTTTTGGCACAAAACTTGTGAACCGTCGGCTTGTTCAGAACGTGAAATTGTAGATGATGCGGCGTTGGCAAGTGGAGTTTTGGAACATCGTCATCGAGAAGACGTCGACTGTCCCAGAAACGTAATTTGACTCCACCCCAAGCATACCACACAGAACACAGCAAATTTTCCATGAAAAATATAGGAGTAGGTATTTCTAGGTCTATTCGAGAGATTCTGTGATACTAATCTCCGTCTAGCACATCTAGCTTGTCTAGCAAGTCTAACATACAGCCAGCTGCATTCACCGTCTCACTGCCTCACTCTCGAATTACATTAACATGTCCACACCACCACCCACCGACGATGACACCCCCAAATGCTGGATCTGCCTAGGCACCTCAGCTGACCCCCCGCCCAAGGGCCCACGCCACAGCTGGCGGCATCCTTGCAAATGCAACCTCGTTGCTCACGAATCCTGCCTCCTCGAGTGGATCACACCTGCGAAAGACGCACTCCCTTGCCCGCAATGTGGCACCATGATCTACGTCGTCGGGCCCAACAGCGTGCTCCTCCGTGTGCGTCGTCGCGTTGAGAAAATCCTTGAATCAGGAGCGACGTCGATCGTCCTGTGTAATCTGATAACCGGGGCGGCATGGGTCGTGTACTCGACCTTGTATGGACATGGTGCGATGTCCATTATGCTGACCTGTTCGACAGACCAGGCATTTAGGATTCTTGGACCGGAATTAGAACCTGTCTCGTTCTGGAAAGAGCTATCGAAGATTATGGAGAAGGGGTTTAATAGGAACGGGGGCAGTAGTCTGCATTCATGGCAGCAGATGGTTACGTTGCTAGGCGCGGACGCTAGGCGATCTCCTGCGGACTTGAGTATGGCACTTCTTGACACTTTCTTTTAAAAATTTATATGTCGATCGCTAATGCATGATCACAGAACGCATGCTCTACGTCCCGTGCATCCCTATCCTCCTCGTCCTCTCCCGCAAATCCTCCTATGCGGCTGACGCGGCCCTCCAGATTTCGACATTTTTCTTCGTCGAGATGTATCAGCGCAAGTGGAAGGTCGGATCCCCCGAATTCACGCTGCTCATGCTGCCCTGTCTGAGACTGGCACACAGGAGCCTGTATAACCACATTGTCCTGCCCTGGCGGCTGAAATGGGAGCTGGAGGCGCAGCTGCCAGATGGGACGGAGCAGGGCGAGGCGAGGTTGAGAGTAGATGAGCCGCAGCCTGCGCCGGCGGCACTGGACGACGGGCCGCAAGTGCAGGAACAGCAGAACCACGTCGGAGAAATCGCAGAGCAGCAGAACGAGCTTGAGCTCGAGCTCGGCCTCCATGGCGACCACCGGAATGATAACTTCGGGCTAATTGTGAATAATCGGAATGTGACTTTTTTGGTCGTCGGGGCGCTGCTGTTCCCGTCATTGAGTGCTGCGTCTGGGGCGTATGTTTATACTTGTGATTTTATTTCTTGGCTATCAAGACGTATGCTGATTTGGATGGTAGCTTACTTTCAAAACTGTTCCCTGCGCTGGTGAAGCGCGTGCCTGATAAGTTTACGAGAAACGCAATTGGCGGATGCCTTGTTGTCCTAATGAAGGTAATTCCCCAGTCCTTCTGCCAGCTTCTTCATAACTGCTCAGCCTAACAAATCTCAGGATGCTTTCAACCTCTACTGCTCGTATATCCGCGCCCAGCAACATAGGCGGATAACAGACTACGACCCGAGCCAGGCGGTCGAGAAGTCATCGTCGCCGCCACCGGAGCAGCGACAGCGTGAGGCGAGGAATATTCTGGATCTGGAAGTGGCGGTTGTTATTGATCGTGATTGATCTTCCGTTCATTTTGTTTTGCTTGTTGTACTTTTATACACATCGTGGAATTCATAGTGGAGTAATAGGCAGCAGATGCGTCCTTGGAACCTAAGTGTGTTTTACTTTCCAGAATCGTTTTGGCTCCAATGGGGTTTACGAGAATGCACAAATACGTATCATTTTGTGCTAATGGAAGTCATGAAGACAATAATGTATATTGAAAATGACAATTGCCTTATTGTGTCTAAATATTGACCCTACGTAATGTGCCGTCCATCGTTGAGAAGTAACATGCTAGAATTGTAAGTTTGAATAGCATAACAGAACACTTATAATAAAATCGATTATCTAGTCTAAGTAGTTATGGATGGAATTATGAGCTCTCAAAAGTGGCTACTTATCAACTCACTTTTGGGTTCACGCTGCAGTACATGAACCTTGCCGGCCAGTGGTTTCGAGGTCGGAGTGATCTTTTGCGATGGTTAGTCTCAGCCGGGTCCAGGGCGAGATCGGGGGCATTTAGCTTCGGACCAGTACCCTTATTCGCAGACTATTCTTTCACATCAGGAGGTCTATGGATTGATTCCTTGTCTTACATAAAACCTGGGAGCTTCCGATAGAGTCTCAGGCTCAAAGACCACCCGAAACAGAGCAGTAATATTTGGAAATTTGTTGAATGGGATGCCAGCCGGAATGGAGCCCACGAATAAAGACAGTGGTTCGGTACGGTACAATATACACCACCAGTCTACGACGTAGAGTTTCCAGAGCTTCATCAATCCTTGTTGATACGATTAGTATAATCAGGACAATACAGAAAATAGGTTATTACAATTTAAAAGAATATTATGTTGGGGTGGGTACCATTTTTGTGATTACAATCGAAAGTATCAAATATTTACCGAAGCACACTCCAACGTGCTGCCAATGTCACTTCGGGATAGGTCTAATCATGCACATAAACTGACACCTATGCCACATACATGCGTTAGAGCACAGAAGATTTGAAGGTCTTTAAATTGTCGGCGACGTTAATCGTATCGTCAAGCTTCAAACGTCTGCCGATACGATAGACGATGCCGATTGCCGATTTGCACAAACCTTGCCGATATCGTATCGCCAACAGCCCTAGTTTATCCGAGTGCCCTTACGTCCTGCAACCGCACCAGTTGGCAACACAAAATCACTTCACCCAAAAGACTGAGAACATCCGACGCCCAGTGCGGGGTTACGAAGTTCGGTACGCAATCGGCCAGACAAATTGTGCAATAGGGTTACCCTCTTTGAAATGCCCCCTGAAAAAATCAATATATTGTTATACCAGTAAGGGAGACTTCATGTCGTCATCGATGGCTGCAATTCGGAACTGTCGTGCGATGTAGCGCAAGAGCAGCAGCCAGACAAGTCCGTTATCTGGGAAGTGTGGTCGGAAAGCAGGAGACTTCAGGGTTCAATTGGAATATGAATCATGACATAACCGATGCGAAAGCGGAAGGGTGATAAGGTCGCTCTATGCCATAGGCGAGCGATGGAACGTGGCTACATCGCACGAGGTATTGAATTTTAACCGGATCCTGCTCCTCCTGAGGGCCAAGCTACTTAAGAGATCAGCAGGCTTTCCTCTTCTGAACTGAAATCTCTCCATATTAGTTTCTCTCTCTCCTTTGGTTTATTCCTTCAATCACAATATGCCGGGTTCTCATTTTGATACTCTCCAGATCCATGCTGGGTACGCATCGAATGAGAAATTTGAATCAGCTTTTGCTATGCTAAAGACTTGTGCAGCCAAGAACCTGATCCCGCTACTCACGCCAGAGCTGTGCCCATCTATGCGACCACCGTGAGTATCTCCCATTTGACCGGCGCCAATTGCCAGCATTCTGACCTATTTATTCAGTCGTTCGTATTTGACAACTCCGCTCATGGAGCCAGACTCTTTAATCTGGAGGAAACGGGAAACATCTACTCCAGAATCGGGAATCCCACCGTCGATGTCTTTGAGAAGCGAATGGCCGCTCTAGAAGGAGGTGTCGCCGCCGTCGCTGCGTCGTCCGGCCAGGCTGCTCAATTCATGTGACTTTTCCGACTTCTCAGGAGGCCCCGGACTAGAGCAGAAAACTAACTGTTTCTTTTCCTTTTAGGGCTCTTTCTGCATTAGCTCATTCTGGTGACAACTTCGTTTCGACCTCATTCCTATACGGTGGCACCTACAACCAATTCAAGATTTTCTTCGCGCGGTTAGGAATTGAGGTGCGGTTCGTTGTGGGCGACAAGCCCGAGGACTTTGAGTCTCTGATCGATGACAAGACCAAGGCGATCTACGTTGAAAGCATTGGAAATCCCAAGTACAAGTAAGACTTTACTGGTATAAGTCTTATGCAACAAGTAACAAGACTCATCTCTGTACATAGCATCCCCGACTTCGAGAAGCTCGCCAATATCGCGCACAAGCACGGCATCCCTTTCGTCGTTGATAACACTTTCGGCGCCGGTGGCTACCTCGTCCGCCCCATCGACCATGGCGCCGACATTGTCGTCCACTCCGCCACCAAGTGGATCGGCGGCCATGGCACGACCATCGGCGGGGTCATCGTCGATGGCGGCAAGTTCGACTGGGTCAAGAACAGTAAGCGATTCCCCCAGTTAGTGGAACCCAGCAAAGGCTATCACGGTCTCAAGTTCTCAGAGACCTTCGGCAACCTCGCGTATGCCGTTCTTATCCGAACTGAGGTCCTCCGTGACCTCGGCGCCACCCTCAACCCCTTCGCTGCATTCCTTCTCCTCCAGGGTCTCGAGACCCTCTCCCTCCGCGTCGACAGACATGTCCAGAACGCGCTCACTCTCGCCCGGTATCTCCAGCAATCACCGTTCGTCTCGTGGGTTTCCTACCCAGGTCTCGAAGACCACCCCTCGCACGAGCTCGCAAAAAAGTATCTCAAGAATGGATTCGGCGCGGTCTTGTCCTTCGGTGCCATTGGCGGACCGAAGGTCGGCGCCCAGGTCGTCGACACGCTCAAGTTGGCGTCCAACCTCGCTAATGTCGGGGACCTGAAGACGTTGGTTATTGCGCCATATTTTACCACCCATCTGCAGCTGAGGGAGGAGGAGAGACTGACAGCAGGTGTTACTGTAAGCGAGAATATCCGTGATTAAAAATATGGTGATGGAATGAACGGCACGCTAACAACGTCATATAGCCCGATCTGATCCGTGTAGCTGTCGGTGCAGAGTTCATTGACGATATTATTGCGGACTTTGAGCAGGCTTTCATATCTCTCCAGGCTGATGTCACGAGCAAAATTTAAGGAAGGAGCTGGGCTGTTGAGAACAAAATAACATAACGATTCTCTTTAATTTCGATCTTCGATTAGGTTTGCTTCTACATACTACATACGGTAGAGAAGTATGGATTGTAGATATTCTGCGATTAACTTTTGACATGAGAATTCTTTATTGTAGGAAATAATGACAATGACAATCCATCTAAAACACATTAACTAGCAAACCCAAACCAGACCCGTCAGTTTTATGAACCATTGCAAAAGTCATGAAATAAAGTAAGCACAAAGCGATGAAACACAAATACATTAAACCAAAAGCACGGCATTCACGCAACCATCTCTATCAGGCTCGTTTGTGACTTGCGCGTATTTACCCCATACCACTTTTCCACCCGCAGTGACCAATCCCAACTCACTGACATTCACCTCAATAATGGTACCCTTAGTCAATACTCCGAGCTGTGTGTACAGAGGATTCTGCGGATTCTTCTTCACTGACAAAATCGGCAAATGTACAGTGACACCTAGCTCCGGATGTGTAACATTCGCTTTCTTCTGTCTCAGAGCCGACGGTCTAATAATCCTCTCGAACTTAACCGGCCGTCTCGTAAAACCTTCGCCAACGAATGTATGCTTCGTAATCATCCTCTTCCAGCTCTTGTGCTTCTTCTTTCCTGTCTTTATAACTTTGAACATCTCCTCCTCCGAAATACCCCTCACTTTAGGTAACGGTACCGCAAACTTGGCCGCCTTCTCCTGCCGCTTCTGCTTAATCGACGATGACAGTGCCTTCGCCTGGTTGTTGTTCTGCCTGTCGAGCAAGTACGCTGGCAGACCATCTGGGTCATCGGGAGTGCTCGACGTCGTGTTGACGGTCGACTTCTCGTGCTGCTTGATCTTTTTCTTCATCTCGATCTTCTCCGCATGGCGCTTCTTGGCAAACATCTTTGCGCGGAAACCAGTCAGACGCTGGGCATCTTTGGAGATGCGGTGGCTTTCACGAGCTTCGCGCTTGCGTCTGGTGGAAAGTGTGTTAGTACATGATGGATCTCGGGAAGAAGGAGACCGTTAAACATACTTCCGCTCTTCGTGATCTAATCGCCTTCCATGCTTCTTGATGTGTTCCTCGATGTAATCGTTTTGCGGCTAGAGAATGATCAGATCGTTAGCAACCAATCATCTCTTACTTCGGCTCGATCTTGTTATCTACGCTTTAAATCCAGGAGGAAAACTTACCATCTTGGCTTCTCCTAAATCCAATAAGTTCTATTTTAATATATATACCCTGCCAAGTCCAATGGAATAAACGTTTCCCTTTGCAATGGTCAATAAATGGAGCGTCACGACAGGCTTCAGACAGCTTCAAATGCGCGGTGATATGCGTGAAATTCTTAGGTTCGCTTGCAAAACTTTTCGTGGCCACGGTAGGCCGGTTGGGAGTTGATGATTTGACAGTACGAGCGCTGGATTTGCTTGGGTTAGGGCGTCTTCACCTCCAAGTCGTTGGCATCATCTCGAATTCGCGAGGAGGATCTAGACATCGTCTCGTCAGGACTATTGATCCATTATTCGAATAAATTGCAATTTCTGTATAGGGAGAGCGACTTTAGATATAGTCTGATCAAACGTCGGCCCTAAGGATCACATAATGTCGTCTACATCCAGCTATACCAAAACGGATGAGCGCCATGGATCAAGCAACTACTACAGCAAGCGACCGCGAAACACACAATGGCAGCAACCCCGACAACAGTATCAACAACAACAATCCCAGCAAGTACAGCTAAACTATGATAATGATGATTTGCAGCAGGGTGACGGGCAGCAGCAACAGCGGAAGCTGTCGCATCGGCGGACGGTGGATTACACGGGGACTGTTGGCAGATGGAGACATAAGCGAGCAGTGTGTCGGTATGCGACAGATCCAGGGATGGTGAGACCAGAGAAGAGTTATATAATAGATGTGGGTTATAGTACAATTTCGTCTGTTCTGGCAATAATGGGATCAGGAGGCTGATTGTGGATTGTAGATCTTTCCACCATCAGCATATTACGGGAACCCGATTAGTAGTACAACCCCGAAATTCGTTCATTCTAGCGTGAATAAAATGAGGCATCCAGTCAACCTTGTTCGAGTATGTTTAGACTGTTCTCATATGATGTCTCCGGGAGATTATTCAGCTATTGACGATAATTACAGTGGACTCCAGATGGTAGACGACTACTAGGCGCGAGCAGTAGCGGGGAATTCACGTTATGGAATGGAATGACTTTCAACTTTGAGACGATCATGCAGGTATGTTCGTATATTTGGTGTCTGTACCTTGCTTCCATTATTGCTCATACGCGGAAAGGCACACGACCAAACTATTCGCGCAGGTGAATGGTCCCACAACGACGACTGGTTCCTATCCGCCGACCACGAAGGTCTAGTCAAATACTGGCAGCCCAACATGAACAACGTAAAAGTCATCGCTGCACACCGAGAAGCCATTCGCGATCTTTCCTTCTCTCCAACCGACTCGAAATTCGTGACAGCAAGCGACGACGGTACCCTGAAGATCTGGAATTTCAACGAGGGTCAGGAAGAGAGTACGCTTACCGGCCATGGCTGGGACGCTAAATGTGTGCATTGGCACCCGACTAAGGGCCTCATAGTGAGTGGCTCGAAGGATAATCTGGTCAAACTATGGGATCCGCGGACTGGGAAATGCCTCACCACGCTGCACGGACACAAAAACACAATTACGCGGTGTCAGTTCCAGCCCACTAGAGGCGATCTCCTCGCGACTTCGGCACGTGATCAGACTACGAGGATATTTGATATTCGGATGATGCGGGACGTAGTCGTTCTGCGCGGTGGCAACGCGGACATGACGACCCTGACCTGGCATCCGATTCACGATTCGATGCTCGCGACGGGAGACTACAACGGCGCGATATATTTTTACCTAATTGACGCATATCAGGCTGGAACTGCATCCTCGCTGACAACTGCCACATCGCAAGCAATCGGAAGCGGCGGCTCAACTAGTACCAACAACGCCATTGCGCCCACCGCCAAGATACTTGAACCCATCCAATCTGTCCCCTACGCGCACGAAGGCGCAATCTGGTCTATGGAGTTCCATCCCATGGGTCACATTCTATCCACTGGGTCGAACGACAAATTTGTAAGATTTTGGTGTCGCGCGCGACCGGGGGATGAGGCTGCGTTCGAGGACGGATATCATCTTGGGATGGAGAATTCTTCTTCCGGGACTGGATATGGTGGCCATGGCCATGGAGGTGGTTATGGAGGTGGGTATGCTGGAGGTGGCAGTCATGGAGGTGGTCAGGAGAGATGAAATGAGGGTAGTTTATTTGATTTTGGGAAAATTTTGTATATTATTTAGATATACGTATTGTGTACATATGAGCATGCGTGTGCCTTTAAAGCGTCAATAGATTCAGAATACATTTTGCAATCTAATCCTGTAATGTATCGCACAGGGCATCCTGGACCAGAGACTAATGCACGATTGGCAGCCACCTCGCGTCTTCTCTTGTTAAGCATAACAGCATGACAGCTCAATATTGGGGCCCTATTACGCAGATGCGACATGGACCTACTAAATGCGATATGGATCTTCTAAGTAATTCTAAACAGACGGCACCGATGACATCGATAGGACCTATACTTGCCGATCCCCATTGCACCCAACTATGCGTTTTCGTTAGATGCCGTTGACCTTCGGGCTGTTCATTACGGAAGATCAGCGCAGCGCCATAGGACCATTGCGACCTTCCACTGAGGTTCACAATAGCCCTCTTCGTTCTGACTACTAGGATGCAAAAAGTGCATTTCTTACTCGTTCTTGCTTGTCGGGAGCGCCTCGAGCGAGATGAAAATTTCACCACCTACAACATTGTGAAAATAATAAAAGTATTTTCTCTTTTTCTTCTAAATTTCTATTAATAGTTTTGGTCTTTCTAGAGAATGCAATGAGAGGCAGACGATTGCGCTCTGCGCAACTCATACTAATTAGAGAACACTCTAGACGCAGTTTACATGAAATACAGTCAGACACGGGTTCAGGACTTTGTACCCATCAGAATCCCGCATCCCGTAGTCAACGGGTACTGTGTATTACTATTTCTCTTAAATTTTCAGATTATATTTCATAAAACTCCCTCTGTCACGTAAAGACAACATTTAGAAGTCAAAACCCCACCAAAGTTTCGATCACAATGAATCCGTGGGAGCATATGTGTAGCCAACGAGTATACTCCCAAGAATCCATGCAAGCTGTGACTCTAGCTGTCTTCTCGCTTCAGCAACCACTAACCCGAGTACGTACTAGTCAAACGGTTTCACCCTGCGCATTAGTTAGACGCAACGTTGGGTGCACTTCTCCGCTCTTGCTCTGCACGAGTTACTGACATATGTTCACGGTTGTCTACTCGCAACGGCTTGTGATTTGACTTGGGATAAGCATTTGAGATTAAGCGTGCTTATCTCGTAGTGCTGTGCGATATTGCTTCGAATACCGATACAAACCATTGAAATAGTACTAATCCGACTGCCGGCTCGGCGACATCGTCGAGCGCGCTCCAATCGGTCGTGCGGACGATACCCGCTGCTAGTTAACGCCGAGAACTCGATTGACGCGGACCTGGTGTGAATTAATTTTGAAATATACTTAATTCGTAAGTACTATTGCTTCAATTTAGGTGATTGCTTTGTATTGGTGTAGCTTCGGCATTGAGATGTTGTTGACATCTGCACCGCGCACACTAGCTGCCAATGATTTGAGTAATTAATGCTGACGTTCAATTTTTTCATACAACTTCAGCTTTTTCGCCGGCTTCTAGGCCTTGCACTGCATTGATCCCCTCCCTCAGCACAACGGAAGTTCCGAAACGCTATCATCTCATTCCTATCTCACGGCTCTTCCCATCACAACATTGGCATCCACAAACCTGGCGCCGCAGGCGAACGATCCACCCGCATTTGAGGTGATCGTCCTGGTGAGTTTGTTTTGCGACACTCTGGACTACGACTAGTTCAACATCGTCTAACTTCTACCAGGGCGCCTCAGGCGGTCCCCTCGAATTCGGGGTCTCGGGCTACCTCGTCAAATCCCACACTGAGCCCTGGAGCAAGAACTCCCTCGTCTCGATCGATGCCGGCACATACATGTCCGGCGTGCTTCATGCGCTGCGGCCTGCGTCTTCAAGTATACATAACACCCCACAGCAGCAGCAACAACTGGGAACGGCTACGCTTCCCTACGCTTCCCCACTTGCAAACGCCGCCCACGTTGTGCGAGACCTCGTCGCCGCCGTGTGCATAACCCACGCGCATCTCGACCACCTCGCGGGCTTCGTGCTCAATTCGTCGTGCTTCACTGTTGATAATCCCCGTATATTAGCTGGTTTACCACGTGTGGTGGATAGTATCAAAAAACATTTGTTCAATGGATCGATATGGCCGAATATGACTAATGAAGGGGATGATCCGATTGGACTAGTCACGTTACGGCGGATTCCTGTTGATGAGACGGAGAAGGAGGAGCATGAGGTTGTGGAGGTGAATGATGAAGAGGCCGACGCCGGTTATGAAGGCATCGCAAATGGAACTGACATTCGCGCGTTTCCGGTGTCGCATGGATGCGTCCATGCATCAGGGCTGAAGCCGCGGGCCTATGAATCCAGTGCATACTTTCTGAAGGATAAGCACACCGGGAAGGAAATTCTTTTCTTTGGCGACGTGGAGCCGGATTCGATATCGATATATCCCCGGAATAGACCAGTGTGGATGGCCGCGGCAAGTAAGTTTGGGAGGAACAAGCTGGTGGCGATATTCGTCGAGTGTTCATATGCGTCGATACAGCCTGAGCATTCACTGTTTGGACATATGTCGCCGCCATATCTGATACAGGAATTGAAGATGTTTGCCAGCTTACTGCGGTGTCCTCGAGAACCGGTGCCATCACTACATCCAACTCCACTGCCGCCACAGGATACATTTGGCTCATACGCCTTCGCAGGAGAACGCGTTGTGCCCACTGGATCCTTATCCGCCACCATCCCGTCCAGCGTCCCAATGTCGGTCCAGGCGCAAGCCCTCCACCAGCAACAACAGCAGTCATCACAATCATTGCCGGTCTACCACCCCTACAACCTTCACCCACACCCCCATCTCCACCATCACGTCAAACACAAATATATGCAGCAATATTCGCCCGCCTCGTCCCGACGCGCCTCTGCCGCGAGTAGCACGTCCAACGCGTCCTCGACATCGTCCCATTTCATCACAAACGACGACGCGCCCGTATTATACATTCAACCAGACCGGCGCAGCTCGCCCGTCCAGGCGCGCACGGGCTCGTTATCTGGCTTGGTCGTCGTGATCACACATATCAAGTCCGTGATTGAGGAAGAGGAGTTCTTCGCGTCGCAGCAGCAGGTATCCACGTCAGCATCGGTTGCTAGTACACCACCGAAGCGACCGACAGAGGCTCTGATATTGAATGAGTTGGAAGAGTTGCTCGCGAATGAGGAGGAGTTGGCGGGGTTGAGGTTTGTTGTTGCGAAGACGGGGCAGAGCATTGTAATTTAGTGCGGGAACTTGGAGCATCAGGATTGTGTATACAGTATATTTTTAAGAGTTCTGCGAGTTTGCTGGTCATGTGGTACCGCGTAATTATGTAAGATTAATAGAGGTTTTGCTAAAATAAGAATCGCGGGATGCTGAGCATTGCAGTAGTGAACTCAGTAGATAATTGTTAGTCGACGACTAACGACGCGGAGGTATATAGAGAATGGCATTCCCCGGCGGACGAACTTGACGATCACTAGAATAGCTACCGGAAGATCATACTTGTCACTACTAACTGAAGATGGTGGACGATGAACAATACGCAGGGACTCCAAAGCAAGGGATTGAAACGCCTAATGATATCATTGGGCGTTGAGATCCAAAACCATGCTAAATTCACTGTAGACCTAAGAAGTTTCTATAAAGCGAACAACGGAGAGATCTAAAGATCTTACTAATTACGTGGAGCACCGAAAGATTTGTCCTAACTGGGCGTGCGGCCATTGCGGATGAAGCCAAGGGGCAAGAGCCCCAGGGCTTTCCCGGCCCCTTTCCGGTCCGTTTAAACCTAACATCCATTCTAGTCCTTATTTTAAAGTGGCACCCGGATCGCAATTGCACAAGTGTCCAAAATAAAATAATCCCAGAAAGTGTAAATATGATCACGATCACTAGGTTATCCCGGATAACTTATCCGGGCCATAAGTCATTGTGGGGGGACAAAGGATATTGCAAAAACTCTTTTACAAAAATTTCTGCCGGTTGGTGCTTTTGTGGAGACGACGCGCTCGACTAATTATTGACGACAATCGCAAAACTTACGTCGGCAAATCGGAAGCCTTTAACCTAAACCTGTCGCACTTGTGTTGGGACGATACTTTCAAGTTGTTCCGGGTTACCCCTTCGGGTGGGGCGCTTTTCAATCCGATTCCGGAAGATCGTCCCTGCCGAGGGTTCCATTTTTGGAAAACGATGCGGATTAACCGACACAAAGAGCTAGAACAATACGAGGGCGGCCCCTCCGGTCTCCCCGGCCCCCCCCGGACAAGCGAACAAAGAACACATTATCTATTGGTATATATTTACGAACTACAGATATATCTAAAACAAAATCAAAAATCGAAAACAATTCCCATAATTCAAACACCGAGTCCCAAGTATCCCATATAAAGCTGTCATTGAAATAATCGAGTACATGCGGTCATTCAAGAGAAGAATACGAAAGGGAATCCAAATACATGTAACAAAACCCCAGTTCCATACCCTATATCCCAAACTAAATATTCCCAAAATATTCCCGGTATCTAGCAAAAGTAGACAAAAACGTATGTACAAAAGAAGACCCAAGGAGGATCGTACACATTAAAAGATCGGTAAAGAACCCAGCCTGCTCTCCTCTTCTGCCCATGCATCCCCTTTACTGGCGCGGCGACGCGGTCTCGAGTTAGCGGCCTTTCTCGATAGAATCTTCGGGAGATTGATCTTCTTCATCGAGCCCCGACGTGCTTGTGGAGGAGGGGCGATGAATGCGGCGTCGAAGAGAGCATCATGTGAGGATGAGCGTTGTGGCGGCTCCGCTTTGCGGAAGTCATAGATGCCGGCCGGAGCTATGGCAGCGTCGTCGAGATCAATCATGGCCCCCGTACCCGTATCTGGACTAGAATAATTTGTCTTCGGCGACGACGGCGCGGATGTAGACGGCGACGAAGCCAATGAATCACTTGGAGACGACAAGGTTGTTGAGACGGTAGATCCGGAAACCGGTCGCGGCCTGCCATTGGACTCGTCGAGATGGTCAAACATCATTTCCTGGAGCTTACGTGACGACTCGAATGTGGAGATGCCTAGCGCATTCGACCTGTCGTCGCACGACGCAAACAAGTCTGCAAAGCCGTCGTTGAATTGCATCATCGTCCTAGAGTTGTTGCGCCGGGGGATTGGCGGGGGTGTGCGCGACCTGGGCGAATGAGTAGGTGAAGGTGTAGAATACCCATTCTGGCGGTTGCGAAATGGGTTATTGCTGCTGTGAGGTGTTGTCTGTGAAATCGGGGATATTGGTGCGGAGCACGAGTCAAAGTACGCAACGGAGGGTGTGATTGGAGTAAGTGTGCCCGTGCGCTTGTCGACCAGAGTGCGGGGAGGGGTAGCGAATTGGTCGAATAGCTGCTCGTAGTATCCACCAACGGGCCGTTCCTGCCGAACAAAATCAGGCTGCGGTTGTTGCAAGTGAGTTTCACGCTGAAGCTTTGGCTGGGTCCGTTGTTGCTGCTCTGCCTGCGAGATGGTAAAACGTTCAATTCGCTCGACAGTGTCGATCAGCTCGGGGATCGTTATCCGCTGGATGGGGTCCTGCTCGAACATACGCCCAAGCAAACAGCTGAACTCGTCAGACACGGGCAGAATGCGCTTAAGGTAGTCAGGTGAGCGACGGTATGCCTGGAACGAGTCATCCGTGTACGCCGCCATTTTCCACGGGTTGCGGCCACAGGTCAGATTGATGAGGATTACGCCCAGCGACCAAATATCGTTGGCAGCTGAGTCGTAGCCGGTCATCGACGGAGTTTGGCAGTCTAGGAGGATTTGGTTAGCATGCGTTAACAAGGCGGAAACGCGAACAAATGACGAACCAGGCGACATGTAGAAGGAGGAACCACAGCCGAACTCGAACGACACTCGATCAGTGGTAGCCAAGCCAAAGTCGGAGAGCTTGACTGTCCGGCCCTGGTCCGTGACAAGGACATTCTCGGGCTTCAGGTCACGGTGGTAGATGCCGAGAGAGTGGCAGTAGCTGACGGCGCCAACGATCTGGAGGAATATGTCGCGGGCAAACTCGTCGTCGCCGACGTAGAGCTTCTTCTCGGTAATATTAGAGAAAAGGTCACCCTCTTTGCAGTACTCCATGACGACGTAGAGGCCGTCACGGCGGTCGAGGACCTCGACAACGGAGATGATGCTGGGATGCCGGTGCGTCTGCCGGAGCAGGAATATTTCCTTCTGGAGCAGATCGTTCTGTGCACGCGTGAGGGACTCGCCGGTGATTGGGTCACGAAGCAAGACCTTAACAGCATACTTCTCCCAGGTGCGGATGTTGCAGGCGGAGTAGACGACGCCGTAGGCACCAACGCCGAGCACTTCAGATAGCTCGAGACGGTCGTCAAGCACGGTGCCGACCCGCAATGATGCCGCCTCTGCGAGTGCATTCTGGGGCTTCATGGTAGTGATGGTGGAGTTGGCATTGAATTGCTGCAAGATGGGAAAGGAAGTCTCTTAAGAAACGGCGGCGTTGTCGAAAATCGTTGGGTAGGCATGATTATATCATCGGCGCAGGATCGCCGTACCTCGTCGTACCCTCCGACCTGAATTGCCGGCAATGAGCGGAGGTTACGACAGTGGTACAGCCCACGTCGCTATTTTGGCAGCGATGCTAACTTTTGCGTGTACCACGCCCCAGCGCTGCGTGCATGTATGTAGTACAACTGTACAAGCAAGAAGTCGGCTGCGCCACGTTTTGACGTGGCGGTGCTATTGCCACAGAGCTACGCCCTAGCCCTGATTTGCCTCGTGCGGCTTTAATATGCATAATGGTCTAACTATATTGGGAATAGTGTCTCCAGATTAGGTGCGTTTATTTCAAGATAGGCTAGACGATGTAAACGATTTATCCAAACGTGTCGATCTGACGACGAGATCGGCAGCTTGCTTGTCATTGGACACTAGTTGTTCAAGCAAGGATAGCTTCTCTGCACGGTGCATCAGAATCCAGGACCCCCTACTGATCGTCTGCTATTTGATCTCAAATGCGTCCAGGATTGTCGAAAGTGCTAGCCTGATCGTCGGGTTGAGAGCTCGAACGATGACATCACATATACCGCGTTAATCGCGAAGTGGTGCCGGACGTCGCAGTCTCATTGTACAACTTGTTTCATCCCGACGCGTCGCAATCCATTTGGCCTATCCTGGAAATTGCAATTTAAACACATGTCCAGAGTGGGGCGAGCCTTGCCTTGATAAAATGAATCTGATGATAGCTTTGACTATTTGATTACTTGTCTATCGGCGGGTTTAATTTTAATATGGATGTACGGCCAAATGTCACGAACTGCGGGCTAGTGCGTCATTACTTCTCCACCTGGAAATACGGGGAACTCCTGCATCGCCCACCTCCACCTCCACCTGCCAGCTCCAGGCACGGACTGCCTTCAACGTCATAATATGGACGCCCCTGAATCTGCCTTGCGATGATTCTTTTCGAGAAATGAATAGCGATCGAGAATTCTGCTGATCCTTTGATGCCGGCCAGTCTAGGCAATCACATTCAAGGTGCGGTTGCAACGAGAACGCGTCGCAACGCGTCTCACACAAGTTATGATCATCACGTACGAACAAAGTAGAAAGTTCCGGCGGCTATCTAGTTCTTTACGGAGGGTTATCTTCAGAAATTTCCTGGTTTGAGCTGGGTCTGGTCTCCGCTTTCCTCATTGCCCTCCATCTTTACTTTACAACGTCAACGCGATGGTTGGATCTTATCCTTTCTTCTTTTCCGGTCTGTTCAAATATTTTATGAAATATCCTCTTCTATAAGTCGTCCGCCATTCCCCCATATCTATAACCGCGTCATATGTCAACCCAATTTTGTATCATCCTGCGACCATTTCATAAAAAAATTTCATTGTTTTATGGATTTAGGATAATGCCCTCGGTGATGATAGAAAGTGAGCGAGCTAGCGCATGTTTCGTGTCAGTTTCTATCAATCCAGCAAGACAGTCAATAAGGCTTTGCGCCAGCGGATAGCTAGTCATCTCGTTTTATTTATGTCGGGCCTACATTTTGCACATTTTTGCCAACTTCGATCCAAGAGTCTTGGTTCACCATTCAGACAAATGAGACGTCCAAGCAGCAGAAGTAGCAGCCATTGCTTAAACTTCAAAAGTGCGTAAGTTATGCGACTGCTTTTACGCGATAAGTGTGGAAGTGGAGGTTACATGCACGTAAAAATGGGTCGATTTGCGGCGTGAAGTCAAATCTGGGTTCGTGCTGGGCTGGGTAGACTTCGAATGCTTGAGACGTGCAGGCTAAATTCCATTTGCAAGTTTCAGGATGGCTGATCTGTATCATTGGCATTCAGCTAGCTAGCTTACCAAGCGATCTGTCGAGTCCACAACTCAAGAGAACTTGCTACATAAAACCCTTTTAATAAGTTTAAAGTGTGAACGTCGAACGTATAGGTGGAGGAGGCGCCTCAAGAGAACGTGAGGGCCCCATGACCGAAGGGAGGTGTCTAGGGAACAACGACTGGAGCATCGGGGGAACCCAGACCGATATCAAGGGCGACGGAATCTGCGCTCTAGCAATATCTTATCTTAAAGGATCATTTGCAGATTTCGAGATGCTGGAAGATAGAAAGTCAACCCATATTAGAAACAAATGTGCACTTGACATGAATACAAGGGACTCCTACTACTCCTCTAAACAGCAACAAAAGCAGTACAAAACAGTTTTGGTAACTCAGCAACCGCGCGCGTATCTATTTCTTAAAAGACATTCCAATGCCTTAACGACCAAATACCCTCTTCTCCACCACTCTCGCCGGCAAGTATGTCACAAATGCGAATCCAAAAGCCAGCTCAAATCCAATGTCCCCGGGAATCAGAGCAGCGATCGGACCCGTCCACCACACTTGGTACATCCCTAGCACAGCTCCCGCAACTCCGCATGCAAACGCAAAGAACGCGGCCAACCCGACAGGGAGCCTAGAAGGAGCATCGTAATCGTCGACATTGTAACCGGAAAATCCGCCTTTGAAGATGAAGTGCTCCGGCAGTGCGATGGCTTCATAGATGGCGAGCCAATATCCGATGATGTTCATGAAGTTGTCCATAAATGACTCGAATGAGTAATAAGCCGGGATGGAGATTCCGATGCACACGCCCATCGCGACAAGCGTCCAGATGTGACGGGGCACCATCGCAGCGTAATGTGATACGGTCTGCGCGGAAAGGGCAACGGAGTACATGTTCGGACAGTTATTAGCCACGGTGGAAAGAGCGAGGAGGACAAGGCAGAATTGGCCGAAGCCATGGAGGGAATCCTGGACCAAGATTGCGTAGAAGAGACCGCCGATACCGTTCTCGGTGTAGTTATCTGAGTAGACGTGGCTGGTGAGTGTGCCGGCCATGCAGGCCGCGCCGAGAATCTCACAGAAAATAAGAGGGAAGCCGAGGCCAAAAAGGATGGCGAAGAAAATCTTGACTCGGGACGTGTGCTTCGGTTGGTACACGACATAGTCGGACGCATAGGAGGCCCAGCCGGTTGCGAAACCATAGACTGCAGCACCAAAGGACAGGACACTCCCAGCTTCGATTTGGCCGGTTGCCATCGTTCCGTATGTGAAGGCGCCGGACATCTTGAAGCGAGCAATGACGATGAGGAAAATGATGAAGGTCGGGATCCACGCCCACCGTTCATAATGGTGTACGACCTTGTAGCCAAATAAGGTGATCCCGACAGTAAGGGCTGAGACGACTATAACGCCACCCCACGGAGGCAGGCCACCGTCATTGACGGTGTGCAACAGCTGCGCGGCGACGACGGTATTAACTGCAGACCAGCCTACGCAGGCAATGCAGTTCAAGATGGCAAAGACTTTAACAGCATAGTATCCGAACCAGAAGCGCGAGAGTATCATCTGACGGAGCCCAAATCTGGGTCCAAACATCGAGAAGAACGCAACCGGAATCATGCCGATGAAATTAAAGAAAATGATCGTCAAAACCGAATCCCAGAATTCCATGCCGAAAATGCTGATGCCGAGAGTACCGAGAGAGAATGTGGAGATGACCATGTTGGCGGCGAACCTGTAACAGATCTATCAGAAACTAACTTTTCAGGGATTGTAGTATCCCGCAACTTACCACATAGACGCCGCATTCCAAAGCGAATTGTCGGTTTGCTCTTCCTCAGGAACACGTTCGATACCACGAACTTCCATCTGAAACCGCGCCGCGAGCCGCTGGACCTTGCTGAAGAAAGAAGTACCCTTAAGTAGCCCTTCATCGTCGACAATTTGACCCACTTCCCTGTCATGTGGGGTGGATCCATCGCATGAAGGCTCGAACGCCCCCTTCTCGAGGGAGTCAGGCGATTTTTCTGTAATGTCTCCAAAGGATGTCATGGTGAAACGAGTATTGCCACAGTCGGTGTCGAAAGCAGAAAGCGAGCAAAGAGAATACGAGACAGTGCAAGCTAGCAAGATCAGAGTGCTTCAAAAGGGAATTCGAGAGTACTTAAACAATCAGCAACAGACAGGGGACAGGTAATGGAAGGTCCAACGATGACCGCTAATACAAAACCTCGCGTGACGTAAACCTCAAAGTTATTCGAGCAGTGATGTTGAAGCACGGACAAAGTTTGACGGCGGAGTCCGATGGAGGCTCGTCGGATCAGAGCCGAACATACTGAAATACGAGTCACCAATTCACGATCGAGGCTAGCACAGAGGCTGACAGCAGCCTCTATCGCCCGCGAGGGTTTCAGAGTCAAAAATTGTTGCGGACAGGAACGCAGAGCCTCGTGGTAGAGTTATCGGTGCAGCAACGTGCCAGTGAATCGCAGCATCGCCGCTTTCAGACTGGCTCGTTTGGCCCCTTCAGTAGGCTAAGCTCAAAGGCCCAAGACTCACAAGAGTGCCATGGTACATCTGCGATAGCCTTCGCGAGGTAACGCGACTCGTAGCGCCTGGGCGTCCCTGTACCGTCCGACCTTTACTCGGGTTCGTCGGTGGTACAAATGCGTGTTGAAAGTTCTGCTAAGGTTTCGAAATTGAGCTCTTATCAAGCCCCGGTCCCACCAATCATATTGCTGTATTCCGTCGAAGATAAATTTTTTATGAAAACACCATCGTCACCAAATTTGAGCTTGCATTTAGGGCAGATGCGGAAGCCGAGCTGGACAGTGCGCGTGAGGCGTCGCCCACAGCTGTGTGTAAGCAGCATTTGCGAGGGACGAGTCGGTCCTCGCCGCGCGATGGCGCGGCGGGTGGCGTAAATACTAGCGTTAGGCAACTAAGTCAGCTCTAGGTGGCACTGGATTTGTTCATGTGAGTATCCAAAATCCACTGGCCTCGTACCCACCAATTGATCACAATGCGAAATTCGAGTATCTTGTGGCAGCGGGAGCGAAGGATATGCCCATGGAGAAAACCATGGGCTGAAATGATAGCTTTGCAAAGCTTCTTATTTTGAACTAAGTCTCTAAAGATTAGTCGTCGGGGGCAAGGCCGCAGATGAGTAAAGTGGAAGGTACCGATGCGGCATTTTGGATAGATATCAGCCCTTTCTTTATTGAAGTTAAGCGGAGACTTCCGGCTACCACTAAAACGCAGGGACGGCTCGGGTTGGGTTTGACAGGCTTAGCTGTACTACCTTCAGCAAATTCTCTGCGACTTCTGTGCGACTGATTGCTTTGAGGTGAAGAATTGATGATTACAGATGTGAAATCTGTTAAATACCATTCATTCGCCAATGTAGTTCGTAGACCCACTCGGTGAATTTGTAGAGCGCAAAGCTAAGATAGAAGAACACCGCGATTTTCAGTTTGAGCATGACCCTTAGCTTGCACATTTCAAAAGTTCAAATAATAAAGTGTTGGGTAAACGAGAAAGGTTTCTTCCTCAGCATCAACAGATGACTGCTAGTATCATCGAGCAGATGGAACACTAGGGCCAGTAAGCAGACTAACCGTGTGTACAATTCGTCGGTTCTATATGCGGCGTCATTCAGGCAGCACAGCAGAAATCGCACACACTGGATTATTAGGTCTTGCTGAATGATCAAAACAGCTATATCAAAGCACAATTTCACGAAGTCCGCAGATGCCCACGAAGTCAACAATCATCGCATAGGTATCTCGACAAGAACGAATGTCGCTAGTTGAGAATTTAACTGTACACAAAATATGAGCCTGCCTACTCCCCGCCATTGATAACACTGCGGTGAATGCCGATCAAGGATACCCGTATCCCCGATGCAACTCCTTTGGGCAAAAAAAACCAGTCAAGGACGCTCACAGAACGGAATAAATCGAGTAACGACCAAGCTTATGTCACATGAAGTTATAACTGCACGTGATGGAGCAAGTATTAAAAGCACGGTGCAACTGTCAGCAAATCACACTTGGAACATAGAATTTAGACAATTAGCATCGGTGATAACATCCTGAGCATGCTCCACGTTATCCCACTAATGACACCGGCATTAGTGATAAACTGACGAGCAAGCGAACTGAACAAACGGAAGTACATTTCGCAATTCTCCGCGACGGAGATGGCCGACGACAGCAAAATGCATTAGGGTTAGTAGTAAATTTGCATCACGTACTAAATATTTAGGGTAAGGGGTGACGCGCTGTTCTTTGGGACCAAAACAAAAACAAACCCAAAGAGGAGAAAGTACAACAGCATTCATGGCAATCAGCGAGCAGAGCCAGAGCCAAAGGCAGCTAAAGCAATACGGCACCTAATTCCTCCTTATCCTATAGAGACTGCGGTGGCACCTCTAGACGACAAAGCTGATCCGAAATAATGGCCCGACGGACCGGCTCATCGTCCAAACGAGAGGGGAGTAGAAGAGATTTCTCGCCATCCCCCGATCCTTTGGAGATATTACCTTTCGTCTCACCATTAAAAGCTACACCAGCACGAGTAAGAGGAACTAATGCGACTCCAGGTACTGCAGCCCTGATGATTCATCACCAGCAGCGAGATTTGTCAGCTGAGGTGTCAACGCCCACAACGACCAACACCAACAGTCGAGCTCCACAAAGACGGCAGCGGTCGAAGACTGAAGAAATACAGTCGATATCCCAACATGAACATAGTGGACCGTCCAATTGGAGCTTCAATGTAACGATTTCTGGTGGAGATAGCGCTGCCATGCCAGGTATTCCCCACGCAGCACCACAACTACAACAAGCACCACAGCTACAACAAGCACAATCGCATCCACAAAAGCGGAAACGAGCGGTAACAACAGAATCAATAATGACAAATCCAATAATGGCGCCCATACCAGGCGTTGCCTCGACTATATTCTATCGTGCACTGAATGATAGTCCTGTCACTTGCGTGCAGTTCAGTGCATCGCCTGTATCTGTGCCGGCAGCGACGATGAGCAGTCCCGGCGATGACGAAGCAGGAACGGTGAGAAAGCGACGGACAGTGGGGAAGAGGTCTCCGAGGAAAAAGGATGGGGGAAGGATAGAGGCGAGAAAAGAGGGGGCGTCCGAGAAGACAATTGTGGATAATGGAACAGAGAACGAAATGCATGAGAAGGATCAAGAGGCTGCTAAGATAGGTATCCAATCGCCGGACGCAAAGGACGTGGATGCTGCCGAAGATAGGTTAGCCGAAGAATCAATAACTTCGCCCATCCACAGTCAACGACAGACTGATATGCCTGTGTTTGGGCTAAGGACTTCTGCGTCGCTTAATTCGGCGCAGCCAATAGGAAATACTCCGAAGTCACCACTACAGTCTATGTCGTGTGAAAACTCCACGTCGGTGTTAAATATAGCATCTCCCGCAGGCCTGAAAAGTCCAAAGACTCCAAGAAAAATGAAACGGCCAGCAAGTGACTCTCCACTCAAGCGTTTCTCTATTTCATCAACAGGACAACCGCCATCATCGCCCCGCACTCCCCGAATAAACCTGGTCAGCTCAATAGCAACTCCAGCCACAGCAACTACCAGCACTACTATGGACGTTCCTTCACTCCTATCCGACAGTAACGTCGACAACGTTCCAAATCCGAATCACGATCCTTCATGGAAACGCACCCACTGGGTTTTGCTATCGCAGCTACATCCAAAACGCATGGATCCTCTACCCACGAAAGTACTGGTCAAGCCACCACGAAAAATTATCGCCGCGTTTCCTGAGATTGGCATTAATGAGCTTGCAAAGCGGATGCTGGCCTTGGATCGTGTGCGTTATAAAAGAGAGAAGCAGAAAGCCGATGGGAAGAGTGATGCTGGCAAGGGAGCGGAAACGAATAGTATACGGAGGTATTACTAAGACTGAAACTAGAGCATTTTTTATTTTTTTTTCTTATATTTTTTTAAATTTTTTTTGTTTTGATTGGAGTTATTTACGGTGCGTACTTTTTAAAAATTGAGAGAAAACAAATGCATTTGTACTCTATCCGATGGCCGAACAAATCCGTAAAATGAAGTGCCTTTCGTTACTATAGATCGATATCAATATTCCAGCCGCCGAATGCAAACATGAGACACGAGAAGAGAGGTTTCCGTCTTGGGTCACGGCTGAGTTCATTTAATGGTATCGGTATCGAACCAAGCAGGAATTCGCCCAATTGGAGGAGCCAGAGTCACAACTATTCGAGGTAGTATGGAGCACCAGCATGGATCCAAAACGAGTCAGCGATGGTAGGACGAAATCTTGAGTTCTTGTCCTCTACAAGTTCATATGGCTAGATTTTACTCGACGCCACATTCGTACTTACTACTGTAGGTGGACCGTACTGAGTAAGCCACATCAAGAATGTATGGGTAACCAGAAGTCATCGACGACTCTCTCAACCAACCTACTTGGGCGAATTGGTATCTGTGACCAAAACGGGAAATCAGCCGTATCATGGAAAAGAATTTTTCAAATGTTGCAGCCGTGCACTTGGCCAAGAATGCATGTTATCACTGCTTCCAAAAACGGAGTTTTGCGGAGTTGTGACAAGATCCTGTGATGCTGTTCTGGTGTATCAAGTAAGCGGCTTGTTGGTTGGCATCTCCTTCTTTGCATGTCTCATTGGAACTCTTTAGGAATGGAGCCAAATGTGATTACACGGATTATATTTTCGCAAAGCGTTGGTCGCAAGCTCAGTCTGTCACGGCATATTGGTTGCCACAGACTATCTCGGGCAAGGACTGCATCGAGCCGTACATAGAACCTAGCAGAAGGGTCTAACTCGAGATTTCATGTGCTTGGAAATCTCCAGGGCAAGAAACATTGCTCTCATTCGAGTAAGTAGTCAGCGAATGAATCTCCATACAAAGGAACCCTATTCGCCAGTTGTCCTGCGATAGCGGCCGCTAGATCAAAGGCTATTCTGGCATTCAAAGGTTGACCCCAGCTACTTACTGTACAACTCAATAAACTTTTTACTCCGTAGTGACCCGAAATCAAGTTCTCACTCCTCATTTACGCCAAAAACACTTTAGTTTTACTCCACGCCACATCGGAAGACTCACGAAAAATGTAATTATCACGTGCTGGCTAACCTTAGCTCAGTCCACGCAACAAGATCGATCTACGACAGCATAGACTGTACGCATAAATGAGGCAGTTTCGACTTGGAGTATCCTGTATGACGTAGGTTAGAACTCACAATCCACCACGCCGAAACCATTAAACCGCCTCCAATATAAACATTGATCTCGACGCACGACCTCGAGTACAGATGTCTTCCAAGTCTGTGATTGACTTCTCACCGACAGAAAAAAGGAAAGATTACAAAGAAGCCTGTCAACAACCAGTCAACAACAAGCAATCCCTTTCTCTACATGGCAGAACTATTCACGCCAGCCGCCGAACCTCCCACGGAGCTTGGGCGCTATCGCATCCTCTCCTCTACAGCCGGTATCCGCGTCTCACCGCTCCAGCTCGGCGCGATGTCCATCGGCGACTCCTGGTCCCATTTCATGGGCACCATGGACAAAGCGACATCCTTCAAACTCCTCGATGCCTTTTATGAAGCCGGTGGTAACTTCATCGACACTGCCAACAACTACCAAAATGAACAGTCAGAGTCGTGGCTCGGCGAGTGGATGGCCAAGCGCCAAAACCGTGACCAACTTATCATCGCCACCAAATTTACAACAGACTACAAATCTTACGAACTGGGGAAAGGGAAAGCGCCGAATCATTGTGGCAACCACAAGAGAAGCCTTCACATGAGCGTTCGAGATTCATTGAAAAAGTTACAGACGGATTGGATCGATATTCTGTACCTCCATTGGTGGGACCACACTACCTCAATTGAAGAGATAATGGACAGCCTCCACATTCTAGTTGAACAGGGAAAAGTCCTATATCTTGGTATCTCCGATACTCCTGCGTGGATTGTTAGTGCAGCAAATACTTATGCCAGAGCCCAAGGCAAGACACCATTTAGTATCTACCAGGGCCGGTGGAACGTCATGCTTCGCGACTTCGAGCGCGAGATTATCCCAATGGCGCGCCATTTCGGCATGGCACTTGCACCATGGGATGTACTCGGTGGGGGTAGATTCCAGACTAAGAAGGCAATCGAAGAACGGAAGGCTTCAGGTGAAGGTCTTCGCAGTATGTTTGATGATACTCAAAGCGAAGGAGAAATGAAAATGAGTGAAGCCCTTGCCACAGTCGCTTCGGAGCACGGTATTGAATCTGTAACGGCCATCGCGCTCGCATACGTCCTGTCCAAAGCGCCAAACGTGTTTCCGATCGTTGGGGGAAGGAAGGTCAAGCATCTACAGGATAACCTTCAAGCGTTGAAGATCAAATTGACAACGCAGCAAATAGATTATTTGGAGAGTGTCAAGCCCTTTGATGTAGGATTTCCAAGTAATTTTATTGGTGAGGATCCGAAGGTGACTGGCCATGCTAGTGGTCTTCTTGCTGCTTCTGCGTCGTTGGCATTCGTAAAATCTCCGAAAGCGATCGGGCATGAGTAGGCTAATGGTGAAGCAACTGCACAGTTTGGCGCGAAATTCAGGTTCGAAACCTTTCAGTGTGGAGTTTTTTGCAAGATGAGTTCTGGACGTTGAACGAAAGAAGACAACTGGCGTATTGTTACGTACGTCGTTGAGTTACTTATGCTTAATAAAGTAGGGGCAATTACGACAGGTTAATATCGCGTAACCCGAACGTTCTTGGATATCTACGTTGTTCCGATGCATGTAAGATGGCCCGTATTTTGAGTATCATCATACTCGGCTAAGAACTCTGCTCGCGTTGTGACTGGGTTAGGGTTTAGGTTTCATCTTTTTTGAAGCACGAGTTGTAGTCCGAATCGCGGGGACCCAAGGGAACTGGCATTTCGAGGCTCCAGAGGAAAGAACGGGAGAACAGAAGAACAAAAGTCAGGCGCGAGAGCACTTCTACTTGGAGCTTACTCATATACGTCTCGTTGGGTGCGGAGGGCGGTAGGCGAAGAATACTCCGCCTTGCACACTTGTAGCGAGTTAAGCTTTGGGGCATCTTCCTCGTGGCACACATGCTCTTTCTGAATCTGCGATTTCAGTGGAACACAGTTCAGACGAAATTCAACTGAGTGAGTTTGCTAAACTAGACTTCGATACCGCTGTTTGATGGCTCACATCCGTCTCCATATTCCATCTATAGCGAATGTACTGTTTTATGCGTCCTGCATACAGAACTTGCTTGTAGTAGATCTAAAATCGTATTGTCCCACCCTATTAACTTGCTCCAGCAATGGAATATATCGTAATTTATCGTGAGAATGTAAATACCAGCGGAAACCGGCAATTTATTGAAACTCCATTTCTCCAACAACACAGTAATATACATAGACTCCAACATATATACCTATTATACGCGCATATGATTCACTTCCTCTTTTTCTTCTTTCGCAGTATCATCAAATCTTCGTTCGCCTCTTCACTCTTGAGTCCCGTTATGCCGCCAAACGGCTTCTCCCTGTGACGTCCGGATCCGTTATTAGAATTTCCATTGGCCGGCGTCGTCGCGTCATCCCTGTGGTGTCCAAACGGTAGTGCTTCTCTGTCACTCCAAAATGCCGCAATTTCATCCTTCTCACCACCTCTCCCCCGCTTCCTCTTTTTCCCATTGCCTTCTGCAACAGCCGAAATAGCAAGATCGCCCCTTCTTCTCAAGTTCTTCCTCCTCTCACCCACACTGCCCATCATGCCGCCGGTGACACCGCCGGGAGAACTGGGCGTGTGATACCCAGCCACGCTTAGCAGTAGCGAGTGATCGTTTGCAATATCCAACAAGTCTCTATCCTCTCTCAATTTTCTCCTCTGTCCTTCTAGCCGTGCAAGTAACCGCTCCCGCACAGTTCGTGCCATGCCGGCATACTCCTCCTCTGCGGTGGCTACGTCCCGCTCATACTCTTTCTCCGCTCGCTGAAGCAGAAACCGCTCATTTAAAAAAAGAGTCACCAAATCCGCGTCGCGCTGCTCTTCGAGGTCTGCAACTCGATCAAGGTAAACAGGGTCAGTAGACGTATGCAGCGCCGTGAGCGTATTCTGAAGGTTGTGCAGGGTCTCTCGGTAGATTGTGTCTTTCTGAGAGGTGAACGTGGTGGTGAGTTGGGAGTACCGGTCTGTGAGATTATGGCGTCGCTTATCGCGTTTGGATGCGGGGACAGGAAGAGCGGCTGTAGCTGGAAGGACGGCAGGTATGAGAGTTGGGGACGGGGTGGACGTTGGTGAAGGGGGGTCCATGATTGCCAGTTTGGCGTGACCCAGAATCTGTGAGGTTATGCTGTGAGACGGTGAAACAAGTATACTCGAGATCAAAACATGATTCTACCTAGAGAGGATTTATCGAAAACCTGTCACGATCGTTATGCTTAGTACAAGCCGAAGATTCAGTTGGACGTTCTTACGGAGAGGAAAAGCCACAGTGTGAGGTTCGGTGATGGCGCGCCGTCCTTCGTAGCGACAGGGCTTCAAAGGACCCTAGCCCATATTCACACCAATTAAGGGTATAGTGCGTAATTTAAGCGAGGAAGAGTTTTCAATCTATGGGTGCAATAATACGTCCTATTTCTCTTTGACCGACATTTGATGCATTTTCGATAATTACGGTTTATGATATCAAGTATAGAGCACTAAGGTTCTCGGTGTCAACAGAAATTTGAGCAACGTACAGGAGATGCGATCATGGTGAGTTCGTTCGGAGGTCTTGTTTTTCATACGTCAAACTTTCTCGGCAAACCCGGTTTTGACGTCGAATGAAACTCACGACGACTACTCTGAATGTAGATATACTTCTTTACGATCTTTCATTGGATGGTGGTCGCATACTCTACAAGGACGAGGGGGATAAATCTGGCTTCGTCGTCCATCCTTGTAGATCCAATTGCAAGCTGAAAATAGAACTGGACGTAAGAATTTAGTGACTGTGACTAATATTCCCCTTGCTTGATCACAATTAGCTTGGACCTTTCGAACAGCACTAAATTTCGTTAGATGAATGACTACAAGAGCATATGATACCGTAAACGGTCGTGCGTAGAAACCTTGAGCTTCTTGCCCGCAGGGGAAGTTAAATTATCGAGCATTGTATTTACAGTAATGCGATCGGGTCACAGAGTCTCATGCAATGTCGTGCCGTACCCAAGCCAACGAATAATTAGGTAAGGTATTCATAATGAAATTCGCCATATCTTCGATCTTCAAGGCAAGTACTAGGATGTTAAAGACCGATCTGGCGGTGTCTAAATTTCCGATAACGGTACACGGCAACGGTACATATTAACACGCACTGACGCACTGACGCACGGAGGAAGCTTGAGCTATAATCCAGTCCCAGACGAGTTAGCCTCGATGTAACTTCGAGTGCCCGTGCAGGATTTAATTTCATCCATGTATATCTGATCCGAACAAGTACCCCTTCCGGGATTGGGATCGCCATCAAACCCCGGTAGTATTCTTTGAGCAGGAGACATTGCTTTTTCAGTTGAATTGACTTGGTACTTTGGGCCAATCGTGGAGGCGGACTTTCTCGATAAATATATCTTGTCGACTTAAAATAGGACGGAATGACTGATGTCCGCCTGACCTTTTGTACTAGTCATCATGCAGCAGAACTTGGTGGCGATAGCTATGGCTCTGCGCCTCGTTAACGTTCTTGGGCTTGGCCTGGAGTCTCAAAGCCATATAAACAACATATTCCGTTCAAGGGCTTCTTTTCTCTAATTCGTCTTTTCTTCTTTGGAAGTCGAGATCGTATCGTTTGCGAACCTGAAATGCAGTTTCCTATGTGCTCGGCGCCGGTGTGGGAAGCGGTCGATTACAATCCCTGCTTCAATGAAATGTAAATGGCTAATTATGATTCTGATAGCGAACATATTTAACCTGGACTCGTGTTATAGATATATTCAGATCTTATTCCCACTCTTTATCGTTGCATTGTCCGCTGCGTCACTTTTAAATCCCTTGTATCATTCTCTCAGGAAGCTATTAAGACACAAAGGAATCTCTCATGAGTCCGATGAAGTTCTTCACCCCGCTACAACGAGAACTCCATATGTTGATGACGACGAAAACAACCAGATCTATCGACTTAACACGAACGACGCCTCAGCAGAATATTCAGAAGTTTCAGAGCCACTCGTTACGCAACTAGATATCGATAACCCTCTTGTGCCAGGATCGATTGTGGAGGGATCGGAAGATAAGGATGTGGACATCGTATTCCTAAGACATCGTGGAGTCAGGGCCAGAGCGGCTCTGGAGCAGATGCTACTTTTGGCCATGATCGCCTTTCATACTGTGGTATTGGCGACTCTTGTGTTCTACCATCCACACGAAGATGGAAGTCATTTTAGCGGCGTGTCCCTGACTTCAATTGGATTTTGGGTATATTCTCTCGCTTAAGGTCGTGGACGAACGCTGACGCTTAGCAGTCCTATACTCTTCTCATTGCGTCGTGTAAGACTTCAAGAATACTGCCAAATCTTCCCCGTTCGTTCTGGCTACAGGCTGCAGCACTCTATTTCATCCAATTTGCCATCTCCCTCGTCCAGATACGGTCTGTTCTTATTGTAGAGCACATCCAAATCTTCAAGATCGTCGCAATTGTCAATTGCCTTCTCACCTCTAGTCTCTTTGGTGTGGCTTTGGCTTCTCCAATTGGCCGAGTACCAGCTTACGTCGAGACTACAAAGGGAACGCAGGCTTGTCCGGAGCCGTATGTGACATTACTGAAGTATATTACGGTGTCATGGCTGGATCCTCTGATTGTTCTCGGATTGAAGAGGCCGCTAGAACTTGAGGACTTATGGGATCTCAATGACCGCCTCAAAGTCGACCCGATCCTTGAAGGATTCAGGGCACTCGGGTATGATTTTTTTTTTTGATATTGAATTAGTCTCATCATACTAACGTGCAAGCAGAACGCAAATGTCCTTTGTTCGCCGTCTTGCGATGTACTTTGGCCCCGAGTTTTTTTGGAGCACCTTGTGGACTGTTCTCCACTCCGTCTGCGTATTTGCGCCGACGATGCTATTGAGGGCACTTCTACAATACATTGAACACCCCGAACAACAGCCTCGGCATATGGCGTGGCTTTACGTAATTCTGACGCTTGTGCTATCGCTGATGAGTTCTGTCTTGAGCAATCTTTCGATCTGGGGATTCCGTTACATCTCTATACGGATTCGAGAGCTCGTTATTGGAGAATTGTACGCGAAGGCTCTCGTTCGTAGAGCTGCATCGCTGACAGGAGATTCCACGGAGAAGAAAGATGACCGTGAGAACACTGCCGATTCTAAGAAAAGCAATGACGACGACTCTGCTCCACTTACCACCGGTGCAATTATTAACTTGATGGCAATGGACACATTCAACATTGCGGAGTCATTCTCGCTTGCCATGGATCTTATCAAAGTCCTTGTTATGTTCGTCATTTCTTCCGCGTTGCTTTACCTCACACTTGGACCGAGTGCCATTGCAGGTGTGGTAACCATGCTGGCGCTCTTGCCATGTAACTATCTGGTTGCCAAGGCGGTGGGAAGGATTCAGACTCGATTTATGAAGCTTAGCGATGAACTTATTGAGCGAACAAACGAGGTTCTCCAGAGCATCAAGATTGTCAAATATTTCGGTGAACATCATTTACTTGAGAGAGGATATGTCCTTTCACTAACTTATTGTAGCGTGGGAAACTCGGTTCGCGGAAATTCTCAATGAAGTTAGACGGAAAGAGCTTCGTCAACTTCGAAACCGCTTTCTTTTGTGGTCCTTTTCGGGCCTCTTTTGGTACGGCTTCTCGACAATCATCGCATTCGTCTCGTTCGGTGTGTATTCCATGGTCGCCAAGAAAGATCTCACGGCGTCGGTCGCTTTCACGTCCATAGCGCTCTTCAACTTAATGCGCGCGCCGATGGACATATTCGCAGAAGTGCTTTCTCATATCATTGAAGCCAAAGTTTCGATCGATCGTGTGGGCAAATTCCTTGGTGAGCAGAGTACAACAAAGTACGAACAAATATCTTCTCCTCGTGGCCCCAACTCTCCATACATTGGGTTTGAGAACGCCTCGTTTTCGTGGGGCAACGGCGAGCAGGAGCATACATTTAAGCTTCAAAACCTGTCGATCGACTTCAAAGTTGGAGAGCTTACAGTCGTTGTCGGACCCACCGGGGCTGGCAAGACTTCACTCCTCATGGCCCTACTCGGGGAAATGACTCTTCTCGAGGGGAGGTTATACCTTCCGGGCACCCGTTACGGCGAAGATCCTGCGATTGATCCGAGCTCTGGCATGTCGGACTCGATCGCCTACTGCGCGCAGCAAGCATGGCTTGCCAACGATTCGATTCGCAATAACATCTTGTTTGGCGCGCCATACGACGAACAACGATATCAGGCTTGTGTCCGCGCATGTGCGCTACTTCGGGATCTTGACATTCTAGAATATGGCGACCAAACATTAATTGGTGAGAAGGGTATTGCCCTCTCCGGTGGTCAAAAACAGAGAATTTCCCTCGCCAGAGCAATTTACTCTCCTGCTAAGCATATCATCCTTGACGACTGTCTCAGCGCCATTGATTCTCATAGTGCGCTATGGGTCTACGAGAAATGCATTTTGGGTCCTCTAATGCAAGGGCGTACGTGCATTTTGGTGTCTCATAATGTCGCGCTCACATTGGCCGGCGCTCATCACGTTGTTGCCATCGAGAACGGCAAAATCAAGGTCCAGGGAACGCCGGAGGACGTGTTTAACTCGGGTGTGCTTGGCGATGATGAAAGTCTCCAGAATTCACTATCGAGGGATATTTCGAGGGATCCATCGCGGACTGCGTCTTCCGTCAATTTGCCAAAGGCTGCGAACAAAGCAGCCAAAAAAGCAGCCTCTGCAAGTGAAGTTGACGATGAGATTGAGGTAGAAGACGCGGAAGAGACCACAATTCTCTTGAAATCGAAACCCGCGCCAGAACAGAGCGAAGGTCAGCAGTATGGCAGCGTCAAGTTCAGCGTCTATTGGACGTATGTCAAGGCGATGGGACCGCCTGGCTATTGGGTGATAGTGATTTCGATGTTTCTGGCACAGCATATGATGCAGTTTGTGCAGAGCTACTGGGTTCGGACCTGGGCTAACGACATGCCGCAATCAACCGAATCAGTCCACGACACATTGGCTTCTCAACATAGCTCGAAGTATTATTTGACATGGTATGGCATTATTGCTCTCCTTTTCATTCTGGTCGCCATGTGTCGGCCGTTGACGGTATTCTACGGGACTTTGAAAGCCTCAGTCAATATGTACAATCAGCTTTTGACTTCGGTGCTGGGCGCGACGCCGCGATTTTTTGATACGACCCCCGTGGGTCGGATTATCAACCGTTTCTCAAAGGATATTCAGACTATTGATATGAGCATTGGGCCAAGTATAGCAGCACTGGCAATGTCGACGCTTTCTCTGTTTGCTGTACTTGTCCTTATTTCAGCTATTATTCCGATGTTCTTAGTCGTCGCTGTGTTTCTTGGAGGGATCTCTTACTTTGTCTCAGTGTGCTATCTCTCCTCGGCACGTGAAGTCAGACGAATCAATGCTGTCACACGTAGTCCGATTTACCAACATTTCGGAGAAACGCTTGCCGGCGTGAGCACCATCCGCGCCTATGGCTACGAGAAGCGTTTTGCCAAGCAGAATACTATCAAGTTGGAGGTAAACACACGCACTAGCTTTGCATACTATGGCTTGATGACCTGGCTTTGCTTCCGTGTTGAACTCATCGGAGGAGTTGTCACGACGGCCACGAGTGCATTCATCATCCTGAGCGTTAACCGAATTGATGCGGGTCTGGCTGGGCTGTGCATGACGTATGCGATCACGTTCACAGAAACGATGATGTGGTTGGTGATGACGTACGCGAATAATGAGATGAATATGAACTCGGTGGAGCGCGTGAAGGAGTACCTCAAGTTGGATCAGGAAGCGGCTGCCATCGTCGAGGATAATCGTCCACCGGACAGTTGGCCAGATAAGGGTGCAATAGAAGTGCAGAACCTGACGCTTCGGTATGCGCCAGATTTGCCAAAGGTGATTGATGGCGCTACATTCAGCGTCCAGCCGCGGTGGAAGGTCGGGATTGTGGGGCGGACCGGCGCTGGAAAGTCGACAATTGCGGCTGCTTTTTTCAGGTTCTTGGAGGCGGAGACCGGGCATATTTTCATTGATGGCATAGATATCTCTAAAATTGGCCTGAGAGATTTGAGGAATGGTCTGACTATCATTCCACAAGGTGGGTAAATTTGACAAATTCATGAAAGCTTGTTCTATGGTTCTGACATATAATACTTCCAGACCCTACTCTATTCACAGGTACGGTCCGATCGAATCTCGATCCATTTGACAATTATTCCGACGAGGAGATATTCCGAACACTGAAGCGCGTGAAATTGATTGAGGATCTACCACCCTCATCTGGCAACTGGTCATCGACGTCAAATCTTACCGCGGAGGAAATCCACAATCGAAAATCGAACGTGTTCTACAAGCTGGAAAGCCCCGTCAGCGAGGGTGGCAACAATCTCTCCCAGGGTCAGCGTCAACTCATGTGTCTCGCGAGGTCGCTCCTTAAATCTCCCCGTGTCATCATCCTCGACGAGGCCACCGCGTCCATCGACTATAATACCGACGCCCAAATTCAAGTTACCATCCGCGACGAGTTTTCTGACTCGACCATTCTAACCATCGCGCACAGACTCCGGTCGATCATTGACTATGACATGATCCTCGTGATGGACGCCGGACAGGTGAAGGAGTACAATAAGCCGCATTTACTGTTACAAGATAAGACGTCGATTTTCAGATCCATGTGCGAGAGTAGCGGCGAGTTGGATATTCTGGAAAGTCTCGCAGAGAAGGCGTATAATGACAAAGTACTACTTTAGAGTATATATATATCTACTTAGATACTTTGTGTTTTAGAGTTTCGAGTAAAACACGTGTCACATGATTTGGGCAAAACATGTGGGCGGCGGAAAACGGATGCACAAATTTTGCACGACCGTAAGCAATTTGTTCGTACTGCTATCCCCAAAAGTAATGATGTGGTGAAGGATGCACCCCCACGGAAGATTTCTTTAGTAGTAAAGTTGAGAAAATGCTTGATATAATAGTACTAAAGTTCATGTATTTACATTTATACCCCTGTAAAAAATATATAATACGCATGAAATTCCGCCCAAATCAATCCCATATCATCATGTACTCCGTATCCCACATTTCTCGCACTGGATAAGAAAAAAAAATCACCGTTTGAAATGTATAGCGCATACCCCAAGTCCATGCTTTTCTTAAATATAATGAAAAAATCGTAAAAAATCATAAAAGTCATTACACTTTCCGCGTAACATACACGCCCACCCGTGCCAGTCCGCCGACTAACTCTGCGCCCTTTGACAGTCCCTCAATCACATCGCTTCCTCTCCTGGACGACACTGAGCCCACAGGGGAACCCATCTCGTTGCCGAGCCCTGTGCCGCCGCTGGAACCTTCGATGTCCATAGTGTCAGTTATCCACCGCTCCTCCTCAGTCAGCCACCGCGCGCCCCAATCTTTCACGTCGACTGTCCGTTCGTCGGCGTACAGCACCTCACCGCCCGCGGAGGCTAGTATCTCCTTCTGTTCCCCAAACCCGGGCACAGCGCCAGGCGGTTCAGATAGCAGCTGGCATACATCTGTTGAAACCTTATTCAGAGCCAGGAGGTTGTGCAGAAGAGGATCAAGGACCTTCAAAAGCGTGTCGTGGAAGAAGGAGAGCGAGGTTGGATGCGCAAGGATGAGTAATCCGTCCGGTAGCAGCTCCGCCATGCGTGCGCGAATGAATGATGAGAATTCAGGGAGGGAGTGCGTCGGCAGGAGGGCGATGGCGAGGGAATAATGCAGAGACGTTGGTGGGACGATGGAGCCGGGGCGAGAGACAACGTAGGATTCGAAGAGCGGGGCGGAGAAGTATCCCGGAGCTTCGCTCTGTTGCTGCGACGAGACGTCATAGATGGTCGGAGGAGTCACGGCTGAGATGTACTGATGTAGCATGGTGAGAGGGACGGCGTGGGTCAAACTGACGTAGACCTGATTGCCAGGATGTGTCCGCGAGTAGATGTCGCGCAACTTCTGAGCGAATGTTCCAGCGGTTGCTGATCGAGTGAACGATAGCAATCGGAAGGACTCTTCAAGTAGATTGATAGCCGGTACACTCTCGAGAGCGACCGTGAGTGCTTGGCTCAAGAGCGTATCGTCGCTTGGAATTAAGCACTCGACAGCTCTAGTGCTCCGTGAACGAAGTCTTCGCAGTAGCAACTCGTCCGGGGGAGTCGGGAGCATTCCCTGCACGGTTGCTTCATGTTGGTCACCCCAGTAGTACGAAGCGCTGGCTGTCTTGTCGGACACATCAATGGCAGAGTACGGATTCTTGTACCGCTTGGACGCGACGGACGAGACTGTGCTAGACATGGAGGGTGACGCTGATGGGACGACTGCATCAAATGACCCCTGTGAACTCGCACTAGATGAGGCGGACGACAAAACGAGTTCAGGGGGGGAGAGTAACAGAGAGAGTGTAGCGGGTTTCTTGCAAGTCGGACAGCTCGACAGCGACGATGATGAGGATGACCTTGAGATTGATAACGGAGGGAGAGCGGGAGGTGACATAATATGTTGTACCGGTACGGAAATCGCTTCGCAGGGTCTTTATGCGGCTAAGTAAAGAACCAGGCGCACTGACGGGAGCAGAGAGAGATCAGAGTCAAGTCTGATTAGCTGAAATGGCGACGCAGCTTGAGACGGTTAGCGATAGCCTTTCAGTCAGTACCTGGGCCGTAGACAGGAAAGAGAACGATATATTGTCGTAGCGAGGGCGGTCGATAGAGGTCGTGAGCAAAGCAAGACAACAAAAATGACTGAGCCGGAGGTGAAAAAAGAGAAGAGGGACGCGAAGCTCGAGGCGTTTCAGACGCGAAGTGTGCTGCCACGAGGACGGCGGGGAAATTGTTGCGGGTTAAAGTGATCAACGTGACTCAACCCGTATGTATCCGCCACCACCAAAAAAGTCCCAACTCATTTAATACCGGTAGGGAGGCGTCCATGTATTCAGCCTCGCTATTCTCCGAGTAATACGAAAGTAGGTATGGCCCTTCACTACTGCTTCGCCTCGTGTGCCTATTCTGTCCACCACTCAAAAGGCAGCAAGCGTATGGCACCACTCGCCAGCTTTAAGATATGGATTAGCATATGTTGACAGTCCTGTGTTGGAGTTTGCAGCGATCCGCCACGCCATACTAATAAGATTCAATCAAACTTAACTGAAGAGGAAATAAACGGCGGGCGCCGATCAGATCCATCTCCGTGGGCGAACCGGCTGTGAATGCCGCGACTCGCCGCAATCCACTCCGGTCCAACCACTCGTTGCGAGATCCTGTCATCTGATGGCCCGCATGGTTGTTGATAGAAAACGTGCCAGTCAAGATGTTCGGACCATCCGATCTTAACCATTCTTACGACTACGGCGAGCTGAACCTGTCACGCGCAACCGCAAACGATATGAGGAGCCTACAACACTAGAGGACGAAAAGCCCGCCCAAATGACCGATGATTGCAATATGCAACTTGTTTGCCGTGCTGGTCAATACACACACAGCAGTGTACATATGCGCATGCCTAGATTGTGCTTGACCGCCGTGGGTGAATTTCGTACCCGCATGTCTGGCGGGTTTTGCTACATTTTGTTTTAACTTACGTTAATCAATATCTCTGTCCCTAGCACTTATGTCCACATGATATAATTCGAGGCAGCCCTTTTCGTCTCAGCCTGTGGAAAAAGATTCTTGCGCGTGGTCTCGTCCGGTCAAGATTTGTCACGTGTTGGATGCAGATCTTTCGTTGGTGGTCGATCGCTCCGGGGTTTAACTTAACCTTCCATCGCCCGCCACGCTGTGAACGTGTATGTACCCCTTGCGTCGTCTCGTCTCCCCGTCCGCTTTTTCTTTAATCCGTTCTGCAGTCGAGAAGCTAGCGAGTGGCGCGTTTAATAGCATACCACTACACACTTCGAGGAACTGAATGAATTTTGGATATGGTAGGTCGATAGTCTGGATCACTCAAGCGCACGTTAAATTTGTTGATACGTTTTGCTGATGATTAATCGAGGACACTGGTGTGTGCTGCTGCTTAGAAACCCTTTGCTTTATCAACTAACGTTGTGATGGTAATTGTTTCTTCGATGACTAAACCAATGTGGGCATTTCGCTGACTAGCATTGTCTTTTCCTATTCCGTTTGATTTGCACAAGGCTATCAATCGCATTTACTGAGACATTACTGCGCCCAATATGCTAGTAATACTGATTCATATATTCCTGAGTTGCTCTACTGGAAGCGTTTTGTTTTGATCTGATCGAAGTGGCTTCCTTGGAGAAGTTATAGCGGAAAGCAGACCCCACGTCGGGGTGTTTATCGGCTCTGTGCGCTTCTCCTGCCTCTGAAAACTGCGGATTCATCGATATCCAGGGCCAAAGTTCACAACATGGATCGTGCATGCTCCGGGAACTGCACTTCCATTACGTTTCAACCATGGTCGAGTCTTACATCATGACCTCTCTCCCACCTCTCTTTTGGCGCGCTCAGATATCATTCCACCGTTTTATGGTTTCGCCTTGTATCTTCTAGTTGTTTATCCGTGAGAGTGTAATACAGAGAGGCACGAAAGGAGTCTATGTTCATATTTTTTGACATCTTGTCTCCTCTTTCTCGCACAGCGATCGCCGCGAGATTTATATGCGCAGTAACTTTTGGCCAGTTCGGAATGAAGTCGTAGTTTTATTCGTCTCACATCCGGCCACAGACAGTTTTTTTTCTGTTGGTCTTCGATTGCACTTCTTGTAGAGACCAAGTATCGGTTCATCGTCCAAGAATAGCGTATATTCCGTCTAAAGATCAGAGACAAATAAGAAGATCTCCAACTTATCCGGCGATAAGTCTTTAAGCACAAGGCGGAAGCGGCACAAACCGGCTTAACGTGCGAATAGGCGTGCCTCATGCTGCGAAACCGTTGCTGAACACCTGTGGCTTGGCTTGCTGTCAACCGGCCAACTTCAGGCCGAACATTCAATGTGCACTCGAGAGACTGTGCTGGCGAGCTGTAGAATATACTCGACTCAGTCGCTGCTTAATTCATCTCGAATGATCGTTCCGTGGACACCTGATTCATTCAGATGAGGAACTCAAACTGCTTCGTATTGGTTGATCGCACCCACTGATGATAACTGGACGGCTCGCGCCTCGCATCCGGCGGTTTCAGAGGCAGTGCGCATTGTTATTCCTTCCCAATAAAGTGAAATTCTCATTTTTCCGTATGCCAGACTGATATTAAGCTCTCACTTTAGTGGTTAGTTTAATAACCTGGGCCAGATATGGACTAGTCCTTATCGAACTTGCTGGTTTAACAAATGCTAGACCAAAGCCGGTGAAGCTTATTTTGGTGCCAGTGGTACCCTGCCACCAGCCACTATGAACGGCGACTTTGGGGGTCGTTGCGCCGACAACTCTATTTTCGAGGGGTCATCACGCCCAGCACTTGTCAGCTGGATGTCACACGCACTACTAAACTCGTCTAAGTGTTGCTTTTTTTTTCCGGACTTTGATGGTGGATATTGGTCGTCAGCAACAGCTCTGTTGGCTTAATAGGATCTAGGTTCAATTGGGTTGTGCAAAGAACAGAACCCAAAAAGCAATTTGGTGGCTATCCCCGGACATCTTCTGTTCGAACCATCGGAACCAACTACTGACAGTTCTGGGAAAAGTCAATCTCTAGTCATCTCGTTTATGAGTACGAAATTGTGCACGTGTTTGTGAGCTTTAATTAGTGCTCGTTTGTTGAAATATTATCGCTCTCGGTAAGCGCAGTTGCCTTGCTTTGGAAGCAAGGTCTCAACGGTCCGTCAGGTGTTTGTCGTCCCATATTCATCTCGATCAAAGATGCAACTGTCGAACGAAATTCCACCTGACCTCTTCGAGGAGCTGAACGCCCTACCGAACTACACTTTCGACAAATCGTCGTCCTATATCACGTCGTACGAGTCCTGGCACGTCCGCGGCACACATGTCACCGTGACAGAAACGCCGGTACTGGCGCGAGTTTCGCCGTCTGAGCGGTCGCTGCGGTTGGAGCAAGAGTTTGCCATAGTGCGACATATGCAGAAACTCGATCCGACATCGACAAGGATAATCCGAGCTTATGAGTTCTTCCATCTCAAGAATACGACGGCGGTCGTTTCGATATTTGAGTACCTCGGCGAGAACAGCCTGGTTGACTTTTCGAGCGCGACCTCGGCCGCCGCCCACCGACGCGAGGAGGGTGCAGATGGCACAGCGCCTAGCGACCCCAAGATCATGACGCTTCCGCAGTTTCTCGACTTTGCTATCGGCGCGACGGAGTGTCTCGAGCTGCTTCACCAGTCGCACAACATCGTCCATGGCGAGGTTCGCGAAGATGCCTTCTACTACAACACGGCATCGCGCGCCGTAAAAATCACGCAGTTTGGATGCAGTACTCGCAACGTGCACAACAGCTTCGCAGACGGGAGCAGCAAGGACATGTTTGACAACGACGCGCTGGACCACAAGCTGGTGTACCTTTCGCCAGAGCAGACAGGGCGGGCGGCAACGGCGGTGGACCATCGGACGGATATCTACTCGCTCGGTATCGTGTTCTACTCCATTCTTACAAACGAACTACCATTCTCCGGATCAGCGATGGATGTGATCCAGCACATACTCCACACGCCGGTGCCGTCAGTGGAGAACGTACGGCCCGACCTGCCGACCGTCGTGGATCAAATCATCCAGAAAATGACACGCAAGCAAGTCGCACTGCGGTATAACTCTGCTGCGGGGCTCAAACAGGACCTCTTGGAGCTGCGGCGGCGCGTGTGCACGTGCGACGGGAACTTGATCGAGGACTTTGAACTCGGTTTGCACGATGTGTCCTCCATTTTCGTGTTGCCGTCGGAGATGATCGGGCGCAACGCTGAAAGAGAACACATCCTGGGGATCATCAAGAAGTTTGCGAAGCGTCGGAAGCGGGCGTCGACTGGAACAGAGCAGTCTGATGTGTGGAGCGTCTCAGTTTCCAATGCGGGTTCGGTCGCCGCCTCGTCGAGCCGTTCGTCCAAATCAGTCACGTCGGTCGAGGTGTCGTCGTCCCGGCGGAGTCCGAACCAGCTCCCTGGAACGCGAAGTGCACGGTATCGCCCAAAAACAGAGGTTATTGTCGTCAAGGGGTACGCAGGCATCGGCAAATCGACGATGATAGCGTCGTTGCAGGCATCGGCACGCAAGTACGGCTACTTTGCAAAGGGTTCCTTCCGGCGCATGGCGCGGTGTCCGTTCGAAGCTTTTGTTGAAGTGTTGTCCGCCACACTCAAGCAGGTTCTGTCGGAGAAGGAGGAAGTCGTACGCCAGTTTCACACTAATTTGCGTACCAGACTGGGAATGCAGTGGCTCAACATACATCGGTTTGCTAGCTTGATCCCTGAGCTCAAGGTGTTGGGTGACATCGATTGCGCGAACTCTCGACACCAGGAATCGAACGCGCAAGCATTTTTGCCGATGGACGACGACAGCGCGTCGCAGTCTTCCTCGACGACGGTGTTTCATTTCGACTCGCTGGCGGATTCATATTTTGACGGTGCGTCACAGTCGAGTCGTGGAAGCGGCCGGCAGCGAGGGATGTCTACGGGGCTGCTGCAAGAAATGAACTCGTATGCCAACAACGAGGTGACGCTGAAGAACTCAGTGGGCAACAAGATGCAGTTTGCGTCATTCGTTCTCTCCACGTTCCGTGTGCTGACGGAAATGTTCATGATCACGATTTCGATCGGGGATCTGCAAGCTGCAGAAGATGAGTCGCTGGAACTGATCCTGAACCTGATCCATTCAAAGATCGACATGGTCCTGGTTTTGACGCACCGCGAGGGCGAGCCCCTACCGCAGCTATATTCGGACTTCATCGAGAGCGATTACCCCCGGCTCACAAAGATCTTCCTTAAGCCACTCAATAAATCCGCGTTTGAGGAATACATATCGCAGACGATCCATCGCGATCCCACCGAAATCACAGACCTTACCTCGTTCCTCTACGAGAAGATGAAGGGCAATCCTTTCTACCTCGGCGAATTCATGAGCCTTCTCTACAAGAACAAATCCATCCGATTCGACTGGCGCGCCATGCGGTGGGTCTATGACGGCATCCCGAAGCTACAGATCGCGTACACAACCTTCACAACAAATACCGAATTCGACGAGACGTTCATCCTTCGCCGATTTCGCGAGCTGCCCAAACGTACTCGCAACTTTCTCATATGGGCCGCATTCCTGGGGTCTCCATTCTCATTCCGTCTTGTCCAACAATTCATGTCCATGCCCGAGGGCCTCTCGTCCAGCGACTCAACTGACATTCCAGCTGTCGATAATACGACTATCACATTGATCGAGGCAGACGACAAGGCGATTTCGAGTCTTCAGACGCTGCTGCAGGCGGGGCTTATCGTTCAAGGGGAGGACGACGACCATTTCAAGTTTGTGCATGAGCGCTATAATCGTGCGGCACTTCTGCTCGTCCGACCGGAGAATGTGGCAACAATGAATTTGTTAATTGCGCAAGTCTTGATGAAGGGTGGGTGACTCTATATTAAGTATGGGGTGAGTAACTGCTAACCATTGAATTTCAGAAGAAAATCACGATCCGTACTATGTGTGTGAGCATCTTCTCGGGTGTATTCCGTTAATCATGGATAAAGACTATCGGGAGCCGTATCGGAAAGAGATGCTTCTCGCCGGCAAAATGGCGTCAGACAACGGCTCCTACGGCAAGGCGACGGAACTGTACAAGGCCGGCATCAGTTTGTTGCAGAAGGGGTGCTGGAATCCTGATTTGCCTGACGTAGATTACAACGAGACGTTTGAGTTCCACATCCGGATAGCGGAGCTATATTTCTGGCAGGGAATGGCGGATGATGCCTTGCGTGTGCTTGCAGAGGCGTACACAAATGCGAGTAAGATCGAACATAAGGGGCTGTGCCACACACTCCGGAATCGGGTGTATTTCCTTCAGGGAGATTACAAGAAAGTTTGTGAGGCTGTGCGCCCTGGTCTGATGGCTCTGCAATTGTGCGATCGCGTGAGGATTGACATGTTGACGGCTAACGAGAGATTCTGGGAGTTCTACGAAAAGATCGAAGGATCCACCGAAGAGGAGCTTCTGAATCCGAAGCGTGTCGATGAGCCGGTTCTTGAGATCGCAGAGCGACTCGTATCAGAAGCAGTGATTTGCGCATATCTGGGTGCACCGGAGTATTTCTTTCATATGACACTCCTGTTCTTCAATATGCAGGTTAATATTGGTGCAGATGACGGTATCGCTCTGGCTTACATCTACTTCGGCATGGTTGCAATTAGTCGCTTTCGTCTCTACCACTTTGCCGATAAGCTCCGCCAACTGAGCTACAAACTTCTCGGTCGCTGCCGAAATTCGAGCGTGATTGCGCGCACAGTTTACAGTTACTATGTGTATCTAGATCACTTTAGCTCTCACTTCGGCAATGCTCTTAATAGTACTGATTCAGCCATCTCGCATGCTATATGTTCTGGCGACCGCACCGCCTTGCTACAGCTTGAGTCTCTTAGGATCCGTGCCCGGTTCTTCATGACTGACGATCTTTACTCCATTCTCACTCAATGCGGTAGCGTTCTGAGCCAGGTCGGCGAAGTTTATGAGCTGTCCGATCCCTGTGTCTCAATCGTGTCTGTCCATCAGACCGTCAAGGCCCTAATGGGACGCACGGTTAGCACTAGTGATCCTGACGGTGTTCTTTCCGACGACTCTCACGACTCCGTCGCCTACAGATCTCGCATTCTCGCCCGCCCATTTGCGGCAACTATTGCAGTATACCTCGAATTCTACATGGTCGCACTCTTCTATTTCGGCCACTACGACCGCATCTTCGAGGTCGCATCGCAACTGATGTGGGATCAGAAAGAGCAGTTTAGTTGTAATCGCGCGACTCAGTACTCGCGATTTGTAGTAAGCTTGGCGATGGTTGCAATTTTGAGACGTGGCGAGATCGATCCAATAAAGCGCGAGATGTTACTGGCCCGGATACATGACCAGCAGTATTCGTTTAAAGAATGGTCTTCGGTCAGCGATATTAATTATTATATGCTTTGGGGAATTGTGGATATGGAAGTATGTATATTCTTCTTTATTGAGAGAGGATCTTTGATACTGATTGGAGTAGTTGGAGGATTTGGCTGGACACTTTGATAAGGCCATGATGCGGTACGAGGACGTGCTTCAGCACTGCCAGAAGCATAACTTCAAGCAGGACAATGCGATCCTGATGTGGCTATGCGGCGAGATATGCATGCGCAAAGGAATTAAAAGTATCGGGCAGCACATGTTGAAGCAGGCTTCTCGAATATATGCCGACTGGGGTGCGGTGGCAGTGGTGGAGGAGTTAACTCGACGGCATGCAGATGTGTTTACGGCAGTTGATGAGTCGCGGTACAGAAGTTCGGGAGTTCAGACTGTGGCGGTTACTATGCAAACCGGGCTTAGTGTAGAAGGTAATGCCACTGTCGACAGAAACAGCACCGGCACTTTGCCTGGTATAGCAATGCAAAAGTCGACCGAGGACGAACTGCTTGAGCGTGCGCCGGTATTTCCGAGATTAAAGGAGGTAGAACAGGGTGCTGTTGTGGGGGAAGAGGATCTTGAGCGTCGTCGTCACCAATCGTTGCATTCTGAAGGGACCCAAGCTATTAATGCGTTGTTGGCGAATGACTCTCGGAGGGAGAGCAACGTCACATTAGACATTTTGGATCTCACGTCAATAATCAAGAGTGGACAAATCATTTCAAGCGAAATCAACGTCGATACTCTCTTGAAGAAGATGATTGAGATCTTTATCAACACGACTCGTGCAGAAATTTCAGCCGTGATTGTCCACGAGGATGCTAAATACCGTGTTGCTGCAATGGGCACTGTTGATTCCGTGGAAACGTTTAAGTACCCTCGTATGACCCTTGAGTCTCTCGAAAATGTAATATTCTCAGCAGCGATATCGTACGCACTCAATACAGGAGAGACGTTGTTTATAAGCAACACTGCTGAAGATGAACGATTTCAGGGTGCAGGACACGGTTGGCTCCGCAAAAATCCCGAAGGGCGCAGCATTCTCATTCATCCAGTGCGGCATAAGAACGTTGTCCCGGGAGCCCTCTATCTCGAAGGCGCGCCTCATTCGTTCAACACGCGCCATATAGAAGTCCTCTCGCTCCTGTCGCACCAAATGGGTATCTCAATTACCAACGCCATGCTCTTCAAGAACATTCGCAAGGCAACGATGGCCAACGCGATGATGATCGAGTCTCAGAACGCCGCGTTACGAGCTGCTAGAGAATCAGAGGCGCGGTTCGTTGCTACGCTCGAGACCATGCCATGTATCATCTGGACGTCCGATCCACAGCTGGACGCAGATACGCCAGACGCAGCACCTACTCTCGAATATCTTAATCAGTTCTGGTACCGATTCTGCGGAGCAGATGCTCCAGGTCCCGCGGATAACGCGTATTTGGAGCAGCTACATCCTGACGATAGGGACGTGTTTCTGGATGCGTTGCGCGACGCGAAGAAAGGTGAATACGAGAGCATGGAAGTCAGGCTGCGTAACGCCTATGGAAATTATAAGTGGCATATGTGCCGTGGTACTGCGCTGAAAAATGATGAAGGCGTGATCATCAAATGGGTCGGCACACTGATTGACATTGATGATCAGCGTCAGGCTAGAGAAGACGCATTGAATGCCATGAGACTCAAGGAAGAGGCGTCGCGGATGAAATCTGAGTTTCTTGCGAATATGTCTCATGAAATACGGACTCCGATTGCTGGTGTGATTGGAATGAGTGATTTGTTGTTGGGAACAGAGTTACAGTCACAACAACGCGCGTTCGCGGACAATATCAGACTGTGCGCGGATGCACTATTGACAGTTATTACGGACGTCCTTGATTTCAGCAAGATTGAGGTTGGCAAACTAGAGTTATGTGTTATACCCTTCGACGTCACTGGTGTTCTCAAGGAAACGCTAAGCATCCTCTCATTCCCCGTTGCGAAAAAGGGTCTCCGCTTGCTAGACGACATTCATTTCTCGAAGCAGCCAATGCCGTTGGTGATGGGTGATCCTGGTCGATTCCGACAGGTCGCGATGAACCTGCTCACTAATGCCGTGAAGTTTACTCGCAACGGTAATATCACTCTGTCTGCGAGGATTGGCTATGAAACAGACGATATGTTGGAAGTGAAGGTAACTATATCCGACACCGGCATCGGCATCAGCAAGAGTGTGATGTCGAAACTGTTCTTGCCGTTCGAACAAGGCGACAATAGCACAGCACGGCGATTTGGCGGAACAGGTCTCGGCCTGACGATCAGTAAGAACCTTGTCGAACTCATGAATGGAACGATAGGTCTTGAGTCGGAGTATGGCAAAGGTACAGTTGCGCACTTTTCAGTGCCGTTTGTGAAGGCACCGGCTGGTGCAATAGCTATGCCTACCAGTCCCGACGACGCGGCTTCTGTGGTGGCGTGGGATGCCGGGCCGTCTTCGTACCTGATGCTTGATCTTCCTTCTCCGGTATCCATTGGGTCTCAGCCTATGACACCTACCGAATCTCGCGGTGAAACAGATTCATATATCGGAGCTATGCCGGCATTGGTTGCACGATCAAGCACTTCATCGTCCATAATTTCCACCATATCGTCAACATCGTCGGCTTCAACCACTGGTAAGGAGCCGCATTGCGTGATTGATACTCGGCAAAGATGGATTCTAGTCGTGGAGGACAATTTGGTACGCGATTCCATTTTCCAGGCTTCTCTCACTCTGTCTTCTAACTTTCTTCAGATCAATCAGCAAATCGCGCTCAACATTCTCAAAAAGCTTCAATACAACGTCGAAGCCGTCGGAAACGGACAGGAGGCGCTTGTCGCGCTCGACCGTCGTCTTACCACCGGCCAGCCGTTTGATTTAATACTTATGGATTGTCAGATGCCACTCATGGATGGATATGGTGCGTTTTTCTGTCCCTATTCTTTACATTATTTGTGAATATGTAGTGGCTAAGGCTAACTAATCCGCTGAATAGAAGCAACGCGGCGTCTACGCAAACACGCACATGAACGAATACGTGCAATTCCGGTTATCGCGATGACCGCAAATGCGGTATCAGGAGATCGAGAACTGTGTCTAGAATCCGGAATGTCGGATTACCTAGCAAAGCCGGTAAAGAGCAAGGTTTTGGAGAGTGTAATTGAGAAATGGTTGTGAGAAGGGATTCGGCTGGAAATGTACTATTAGGTAATGTAGGTACAGGTTAGGATGTCGATGGTTTTTCCTTTGGTAATACGATAGGGAGGCTAGATTTTTATTTTTATTTCAGAGAAATGATGTGCGCAATGAAACTTTCTGAAGCATAGCCTATTTTCCGACTTCTCTATTAATCCTCGTAGTACACACGCTGTACTGTCTCGGCACTTTTTATTATGCTCAACGGCCCATCGTCCCACCCCCACCCTACCCCGCGCGCCCCGGCAATTCAGCCTTTCCAACCACGGCAAAAAGAGCCAGCAAAAGCCGCACTTATACGGCAGGAGTGCCCGCCAACAAAGCGCAACTGTACCTTGTGAGGTGCATCACAAATGCCACCGCAGCCAGTACGAAGCCAGGTAAAGCAGACGAAATATAGTAGGGTGCAGCGGGCTTTGCGCGGGTCAAGGGTATCAGAGAAGTATGGCCTTATTGGAGATGATAATTTTTTATGTAACAAATTGATTGGCGCTGGACCGTAGGCGTCTGGCCGTAATATGCAAGTAAAAAAACGCCAGTACTTAGTGCCAATCTCAGATATGTATCCCTACCATTGGTGCTCCTTCAGCTTGCGCTGCCCAGCGAAGCTCTCCGAATCGCCGATGGTTCACAACGTCAGCTCCATTAAAGAAAAGAAATGATAGCTAAGGATCGAGTCCGTGGAGAAGTCCAGTTAGATCTTTATGCGTTCAATAGGTTTGAGTCGACTAGTACTGAAAGGGCAGGAGAGGGCTAGTCTAGATTGAAATCACAACGCCGCATACCGCTAAAGACGCGCGTATTCTCATTTCAAGACGCGTATAGAATAAAAAGAAATTACCGGGGTATCGCATAACAGGACAGTCGTTGTATGATAATTTCTGGCCAACGTTGCGGGAAACTGTAACTGCGTTTTGAAACGGACGACGGGGTGAGCTATATTAGGCGGGGTCGCAGGGGCGACATCTTGTGTTGCCATCGCTACGCCGAGAACGAGCTCTACGAGTCAGCTACGACGCGATAACAAACAGAGACGGCCAGAATCAAAATACAGCCACGCTGATGCCTGGTATCCTTCTGCCCGCAGCCTGGAAGCTGGGGTATGAAAATGGTTATTGGTCATAAGAAGCGAGAAGTTGTTTTCTTGCCGCCTTTAGTCTCAAGGGTTATTCTCTATGGCTCGGCTGGTCTTGTGGTGTCGTCACAAGAGAAGTGGCGAGCCTGGACGAGGTACTTGTATTTTCGTGATATCCTGCAGAAGATTCGGCCGTCTTATAGCACATTATTATCCGATGAGATACAATAACTAGACATGCCGCCTAGTTGCCCCTAAAGCATTTTACGAGTCTGAACTGGTAGTCGTTTTAATTTCTTACCGGGAGATCGATCGTAATGTAAATAACGCTTGTGGTGCGCCGTAGATATATGGCGCGTCTGATTCAAAACGAGAATTTTCTTGTCTTCGTCCATATGTGTTTCCCCGCCGCAGTCTGCAGGGGAAAACTCTGAAGAACCCCCCTGCATGTAGACGTTGCGTCATGGTGCAGGACATACTTTAGCGCGTACCACCTCCAGCATTTTTCTGCCGAATATAACTAACTCATCATAGTGCATAAGTTGGAGGCAGATCCTGATGCCTGGACATCCTTCGGCTAATACCCAGCATAATGACAGCTCGCTGACGCTTTGTTTCAGACTATGTCCTAGTTTTAGCCTATGTCACGGATTTTGCCAAAAATAAATCGACATCTCCAACGTCATCTCTTTTACTCAAGTGGTGATATCCGATTAAAGGGCTTATTATACATGCATGACTCCGTGAACAACCAAATGACCAACGAAGCAAAACCCATTCCAAAAATATGAAATTCCATTAGAGAAACCTCCAGGAAGAGTTCCGCAGATAATAATATATGCAAATGAACAAAAACAAAATCCCCTTTGAACGCCATAATGCCCCAAACCCCGAATCCAAGTTACACCAATCAGCAAGTCGTCTCTAATCAGCGAAGAAACTTACTCCATCATTTGACCGCCATGTTATCTTCTCGTTCACCTCTTGCACGTCTTCGTCCATGGCATCCGAAAATAGTAACGCGTCCTTCTCCTCGGCGTCTCGGAACAATCCGTCCTCCTCGTCTGCCTCCGCACCCACATGTAGCGCCCAGGCGGCATCAACTCGCTTTATACGCAAGGACGTCCAGCAGAGCACCAGCTCGAGGCGGATGTACTCCAAGCAGACGCCGAGTGACGCCGCCTGGCACACAAGCCACAGGAACCTCGGCGTCAAAGTCAGAACTGAATCGACGGCCTTTTCGAGTGCCGCCAATTTGCATGTGGTGACGTCATGAGAGGATCCGCCGCTACTGTGGTGGGATGACGAAGAGATGATTGGCGCCGAAAGGAGCACGCCGTTCTGCACAGCGGCGAGGGAGTCTTGGAATTCGCCGAACGAGTACACAGAAATGGCGATGACGGCGGTGTAAAGGGCGAAACCTTTCAGGCGGTGTCTGCTGAGGCGCACGAGCAGTGCCAGGCCGACGACGGACAGGAGTTGCAGACCGACGAACTCAAGCGACTGTGCGCGAGTCGCATTTGCAAACAGACTAAGCGCAGAGAGGAATCCATGGCCTGGCGGGAAGCGAGAGGCGAAGGCCGCGGGGAATGGCACGAGCCAGGAAACGAGGACGGCCGGCACGATGTCGCGTGCCGCGACCGAGATGCGGCAGGACTTGCCAGTGAGGGCGCGCTTGAGTGCAAAGTGGGAATGTGCGGCAGACATGCTGTGTGTGAGGTGGTTGGACAAATAAAAACACAGCCGGGGAAGAACGGCCTTTTGTAGCGACTCGCAAAAGGCCCGGTGGAACTGCGAGCGGAGCCGGGGCCCGGCTAAGTGTGATCTACCGCTAGGCCCGAAGGGGTAACGCGCAGAAGCCTACGGGGCGGTCATCGAGACACCGCCATCATTTCTCTAGGAACCCCTTGGCCGCGTCATGCAACAGGCAACCCTTGCTGCCAGTATTTTGACAGACAGATGGATGCCTCAGGCATGGCTGGTCCGAGAAACTAAACCTTCAGGGTTCAGCTGTCATGACACAGCACCACTTGACATTTCGTACAAACGATCATATTCGGCAGACACGTACGACTAGTAGAAGTTGACCATCTGCATGCCGCCCGTTTCGTCCACAACGCAACGAATTGACGACTGGCGCAGGCCGCAAACACATTTACCATGCTAGACGGCTAGCTTTTCCACTTGGTGCGCTATTGCATTCGCGACGTCTTGGCTTAGGCCAGTGGAAAGAATCATTTAACTGGACGAAAAAATCAGCTGCGAAATTTGCATATAGGCTGGAGCAGACAATGGGACTAAGCTTTCTGTATATACTTGCTGGCTAGTGAATACTAGCCACTTTTGTCTTAATCGCTTGTATTTATAGATGCATAACGGCCGCTCACATTTTTCTCCCGGAAACGCCACGACTACCGCCACACTGCGTAATATATGTAAAACGCTAAGCGTCGCACTACCTACTTTGCCTTATCGAAGAGTACAGGCCGCGTCATACATTGATTTCGCGATTAATTGGTTCGAATTTCAGGCCACTCCGTGAGTGGTGGACCTGACAGGGATAGTCGTGCGGCTCTGTGCGCTGCAGGAACGACGGCATCCAGCAGCTCTTGGCAGCGCTTGGACAGTCGTGACAGTTGGATCCTCCGAACCAACTGGTGTATCAGTCTCATATTGTATTACATCCTATCCAAGAGCAACTTGCTTATGTAAACAACAAAGCATAAAGAGCCTCGTCCCATAAGTAGTATGCACCAGGAAAACCAATGTGGATTGGGTCTCACTACACATATATTGTTCAAGATTTATTGACTCCTCCAGGTGCTCCGGCAAAGTTTCCAAATGGACCGAATTTCCAGCTATCAAGCCACAAATACATTTCCAAGTCGTATTTCGTCTGAACTTCAGATTATAAGAAGCAGCAAAAAGTCCGACCAGACGAGCCATGACGGCGCAGTGCTGGCCGCAACTGTCGCCGTCTGGCGCTTTTTGAAGTCGATATGTGTACCTGTCCGTATTCTCAGTATGATGCCTCCAACTATCTGTAAGACCTCATCTGGAGCGGTTTGAGATTCGTGATGCAGGTGAACTGCTGGGCTAGATTGTAAGAGTAATAACAGGGGACTTGTCAACACAGCCTAAGTTCGGGAGAACTAAATCGTATTGAGCGATGAGTATAGCTGGCATAGAGACAGTAATGTACAGTGACCGCTATACAATTTTCAAATGCCGCCACCTGGAAGCTGCAAAGTCTCTCGACGATCGCATTCATAGGAAATCATCGAACGCTCTATTGGTATCCTTCCGAATCAGCTCTCGCATACCCTATCCCATACACGTTAGCTTACCAGTTCTCCCCAAAAAAAAAAGATAAGAAAACATCTTCACCCACCTCCGGCATGATAGGCTCCCCCGTCTTCTTGTCCTTGACATATCTGAACGGCATCTCCGTAGACTCATGCTTATTCCACCGCAATTCTGGAAAATCAATGTACTCAATCTTATTCAGTGCCACTGATTTAACCCCATTAGCCTCACATTCCATCTAATTGTAAATATGAAGTTCAACCAACAACAACAAAAAAACGCACCCTGATCTTCTATCACCATTTTCGTAACCCGAATCGCCGTGTCCGTCGTCATCTGCACCGGTCCCAGTCGTCGACCCTGGAACCCGTACTTCCTCAGTTCGCCTGTCCGGTCCCGAGGCGGATCGTCGCCCAGAATTCCTCCAAAAACGAACCAGTCGAATGCTTCCCCGTCGGCAGGCTCGAGGTCTTTCTCCGCCGAGGGATCGAGCAGACACACTCTTCCCTGCTCAACCGCATCCTTCACGGCCGGGAGCGCGATCACCTCGTCGGATGTGGCGTGCACGACGGTTGGGTCGTTCAGTGGGCCGACCAGAGACGACAGGAGGGACGGGTGAAGGGACGTGAGGTGGAAGTGGTCTCCGCCGCCGACGTCGTGCGAGATGGCGAGGTACTCGAGGAGAACCCAAGGATATATTCCCTCTTCCATGTGCTCGACGACGTAGTTTTTGGACATGGTGTGTGTATGTTGGTGCGTGTGGCCCCAGATCGGCGGTGTGGCGCGATAGCTCGAGACCTTGGAAACAAATTTTGCAGGCGAGTGCGGCGCGGTAGCGGATGGGCGCTGTACTCTCTATACTGTACTGGCTGTACGATATAGTACGTAAGCATCCACTGCATGTATAGTCGTAGAGTACATATGTAGCAAAATATCTTTTGATAAACTATATGCCATAATAAACAATATACCATCGATTGAAAAGAGTGCGTAATTAACACGATCAATGCCCATCAACAACCTCCTGTACCCATTAACACGACCAACATAATTCTCCCTACATAGCCTCGTAAAAGCGAATTGTACGTTTACCACATTAATCTCCCGAATGCATCCCATATCAATATACAAGATCATAAACCTTTCAAATCATCACCCAATATATACTCGCCGAGTCATTGGTCGACTTTGGCCGCCCCCTTCGCATTCTCCTTGATAAACGCCTTGATCTCCGCATTTGTATACGCCCGCTGAGGCCGCATGGGAGCTTGAGTGGACGCCGAACTTTCGTCACTGCTGCCGCTGCCTTTAGTATCATGCACCGCAACGTTCTCCAGCACGTTCGCATCGTTAATCCGCTCGCGCTCAGCCGTCTCCTTGATGATGAACTTGTCCTCATTCACATTGATGCGTCCGAAGAAGTTCATGACCGCCATGATATACAGAATCGGAAGATAGCCCAGTAGCGCAACTGCCACGACGCTCGAGTCGGGCATGAACGGCGAAATGCTCTCGTCGAAGCTCATGGCCATGTTGTACGCCAGGAAGACAGCAAGGCCGACGAGCACAAACGGGATCTTCAGCTGGATCCGTCGCGGCTTATAGAAATAGAATGTGATGCCGATCTGAGCGCAAATGACGAGGTACGCGACAACACCGCAGAACTCGCCGACCTTCCACCGCGTGTCGACAATGAACGTCGAGTTGACCTTCGCGAGACTGGTCCAACTGCGGAGCACGGTGAGGAGAAATAGGAGGAAATCAAAGAGATAGAATATCAGAGGCATTAAGAGATGCACCATCGACCGTCTGTCGTCGTCTCGGAAAGTGAAGGGATCGGCCTCGAAGATTCGCCTCTCCTCGAACGAGCCCCTAAATGTGGTGTCAGCATAGAATCACTCCCACTTGGTTCGCAGAAACCTACCAATGCCGCGTCATTTCCCACGTCGTAGCCATGCATACCGGCAGCAGCGCCGTAAATACCGCACCATACGTCGTCAGTGAGCTCCCCTCGATATAGTCCCGATCAATATCAAGCGACATGAACCCCGCAACCGTACTCAACGCGTGCGCGACAAACAGCCAGTACCATTGCCATCGCCGTCCAACCAACCTGAACCGTTTGTACTCGTGTAGGTACCGCGTCCCGTGCTTCCGAAGGTTGTACATAGATAGCGGTAGCATCAGCAGCGCCAAAATGCCGAATGCGATCCCGACGGCGCCTCGGCCTGCAATGGCGTAGTACGGGTAGTCGCATGAGGTGCCATTGAACACTGTCCCGTTTGACTCGATGATTGGCTGGAATCTGCCGAAGGTGAGGTAACAGTTGGTGCCGTTGGATATCGTGCCATTCGGAAAGATCTGATACCCGAAGTCGTCCAGGATGCCCTGGTCGTAGCCGACGTTAATGGGCTCAGGAACGAGTGGATGAACCATGTTATACTGTGGATAGTTTCGTCGAAGGTACGCCTATGTCCCCACGGGGACTCAGTAATATGGCACTATATTTGATCCTGTCCTCCCAAGAAATATGATTATATATGCCGCTACAGAACGGAGCCCTAGAAAGTAGATCGGCAGTTTTCGTTGTCCCGCAGATCATGCACGTGACGGGCGTTGCAGTGCCGAGGAACCCGGTCGCGGTTCCTAACCCTATTAGGTTTAGCACCGGTGGCAATATGCAACCTTAATACTGAGCACGATGAGGGTAAACAATGAGAGCTGTACATTGCCCTAACAACAATAGACCCTACACGTAACTTTCATGCGAAAGGCTCGTTTTTGAATATGCGACGCTTGTTCTTCGTGAAGACCAAGCTCCCGCAACGTTGGCATCGTATATATCTTATGTACATGTGCTGAATGTACTATATGCATTATACATACCTCCATACGTGGAACATCAGTAATAGTTAACCCGAGGTGATCATATGGCATGCATTTTGCCGCTGACCTTGTGGAGGAGGTTGGAAATATTTCGAGTGGTGCATTATACATGAGCCAATTAATTTGTGTCCTATAGCTCCGGTGCTGAGAACATGTACGCACCTGCCAAATGGCTTTTGGCTGGATAATGACTGATCTGTACGTCCGTCTCGTGATTGGGGCTTCAGGCTTGGCTGGGACCTATTCTCGGTCAGGCATTCTACAGATAAATCAAAAAGCCAAGTGAGAATTATTGATGAGGGCAAAAAAGCTTGCATTTCAATATCGTGAGACTTTTTATGTCATTATGTGAAGCTGATCGAGGGTTCCGTTTCTCAACATAAAGTCCTGTTGGCGCCTCTGTCTGCGTTTGCAACAATGTGTGTAAGTACAACAACGTTTAAGGCCAACCGAGGATATCTGACCGCAATTTGTCGGTCCTAACTAATAAACAAGATGCGGCGGGGCATTTAACCTTACGATGCTCGAACCTGTTTGAGGCCGGGACGATGTACGAATATTGCGAGATGGCGGTAACAAGTTGAGGGGTATCGCAGCCAATGACGGTTGGGTCTATGCTGAGAACGTTTGCGAAGAAAACTGCTGAGTGAATTGAATAGGTTATTGTTTGGGACTTGGTAATAGTAGAGGTAGCGAAGGGAGTCTCCTGGTGGGCGAAGGTTCACTTGTCCAGAAGTACCCTAACCACTGATTTCATTTGCTTGACTCGTAGTCGGTGATCTTGGTCGATAAGAACAGCAGCAGAGCACACATCGGATAGACTTGACAGTGTTTTGTAAATTGTGCTGCCACCCTATGTGTGTGCAACTTTGATCTTTTCCAAATACCTAGCAGTTACTAAATGGCTCTTTTCTCGAGTTTTCGGTAGGCAGCACTTGGTATCCACTTGACAGAAACACGGTTACCGAAGCATATGAGGTCGATCACATTTACTGCAACGCGGCCGCTAAATGCCTGACACTGATCTTGACTTTCAACGGTATATGTGGAGCAGGCATTCTCTTGTCGACATTCAAATACGTTCACCATTAAGCTACCAAAGTATTGCTCGTACTTGTCTGGGAATAGTTCGCGAGTCATAGGTATCCATTGACTACAGCATCGTATGACATTTTACTGATCTATGTAATGCTGTAGTTCAATTGCCTGAAAAATGCAGACTACCGACTTGCAGGATGAGGCTAAGGTCGCACTGCCAATTTCAGTGCGGTCGTTATCTGCCGACAATAATGGTTCGAGAAGACTTCGTTTCGTCACATTTAATGTGTGTGGCTTGAGGAATGTACTGAGCTATTATCCTTGGAATCAGGCTAGAACATTTGCGTCTATGTTCGATAGTCTTGAGGCAGATATTATTTGCTTTCAGGAAACCAAAATCCAAAGGAAAGATCTGGATTTGGACATGGCTTTAGTTCCAGGATTTGAATCGTTCTTTACCTTTCCGAGACACAAGAAGGGTTATTCTGGAGTGGCAATTTACACCAGGAACGCAACCTGTAGACCGCACAAAGCTGAAGAAGGGATTACGGGTATTCTTAAAGCTCCAGGATCGCCAAACACATCCTCATCAAGCTCGTATAGGGATGTCGAGGATGGTATTGGTGGCTATGACTACTCTCTCAGCTCGTCGGATGCTCTTGCGATCGATTCCGAAGGTCGGGCTCTGGTTTTGGAGTTTTCCTCTTTTGTACTTATAAATGTTTACTGTCCTGCCAATTCGAACGGTGACCGCGACGAGTACCGAAAGTCATTTCTATCGGCTTTATCTGAAAGAGTACGACGACTGATACAGGAAGAGAATAAGAGCGTTGTGTTATTAGGAGACATCAATATCGTACGAGAGGAAATCGACTCCGCGGATCCATCTCAAGCCAAAAGGGAAGCTAACATCTTAGACTTCAAAGCTACTTTTGCTAGGCAACTACTAGACGTCCTTTTGGTTCCACATCCAGACGGAATACTGATTGACCTCTGTCGCAAATTCTTCCCTGACAGAAAAGGCATGTTTACTTGCTGGAATCAGAAAATCAATGCTAGACCAGCAAATTATGGTATACTTCTTGCTTGATTCATCTAGTTTATTGATGTTAATAATTCATCTATAGGGTCACGAGTAGATTATATCTTTTGCAGTAAATCGCTGGAACAGCATTTCATTAATGCGGATATTCGACCCGATCTTCTCGGTTCGGATCACTGTCCTGTATTTGCCGATATGCAGTTATCTATCGAAGAAGCAATCGATATTACCGCTAATCACGCTGTACCTCAACTCGCCGCAAAATATTTCCTTGAATTTGTCGGACGTCGGAGTATCAAGGACATGTTTCAAGCAGTGGGAGCTTTCAAACCAGCTTCTAATTCAGGAAATGACTCTAGGAAGCGGTCTTGGGATGGGCAGTCCCGTCAAAGTGGTTCCACAACTAGTAAGAAAATATCAAACAATCGCAAGCGTGATCTATCGAGCGCTTTGAAATCCACGGGAAATATTTCGGCGGGCCAGCAACGTCTGACTGCATTCGTAAAGAGACCGAACTCAATGTATAACGTGACTGCTACAGGTAATAAATTCTGATTAATACAGAAAATCTGAACGAGTTGTGTATTAGTCCGTCCTGATCTAGCTTTCGATATATTCCTGCCATTGATACTGATATTCATGGTAGCACAGAGCAATCAAATCGATCAATCGCCCGTTTCGATTTCAGAAGGTAGCTTGGAGTCGGATGAGCAGTGTAGTTCATATGTGACGCCTTCAGAATCGGAGAATGCAAAACGGAGTTCGTCTTCTGAATGGAAATCATTGTTTCAAAAGCCGCGAGTTCCACGATGTGACGTTCACGATGAGCCTTGTATTCAACTTGTAGCCAAAAAGGCTGGACCGAACGAAGGAAGAGCCTTCTGGATTTGTTCAAGGTGGGTGCTTTTTTGCTTGCCGAGTCATATTTTGTATTTGTGGTTCTGCTGTCTACTAGATATTTTGCTTGGAAGTTGGGAAGCGCAGTATGGCATATAAGTTGCTGACATTAACGCGTCACATAATTAGACCCATAGGCCCCGGGTATGAGGCACTTGGACGTCCGAAGCATGAAGTAGATCGTAACTTTCGATGCGCATATTTCAAATGGTGCAAGTGACATCTTTACTTCCGCAGTTCATTTGTATGCAAACTAGACGTAGTTTGCAATTGTAACAAATGCATGCACACAGAGTGTGCTGTGAGGAAAGTTTCGGCTGATATCCAAAAGATTCTTTCAGTATGCACTACTGCATTGTACATACAGCATGCAATACTCAAAATGTATCTATGCACAATATACAATTAAATATTAAAGCAGGATGGACGTTAGTATCCTGATAGGATTTGGTTCATATATCGCGCGGAGCTGACCTGGGAATATACTACATATTCAGTGCCGAATTCTATTTGATGCCTAAATTTCGACTGACATTCTCTGTACAGATAAACTACATGACACTCCTTATTTGTCCCCAAACCCCTCCAGTCGCCACAGCGAAAAGTTGCCGGAGATTAACAAGTACATTATTACACGAACTTTTGAAGACCGGTCAAGATCCTTATGCAAAACGTTTAACAACAATGAATACTCCAAGGACATAATCATGACACAATCTCTCTAAATCAAATTCCCTTACTCAGACGATATATAAAATTCTAGAATCTAGCTCCAATTCAACTTCGTCATAATATCAAAAGCACCCGTTCCCACTGACGGCAGCTTTCCGACCACTATCCGCGCACTTGGACTGTCCAAATCATCCACATCTCCACTCAAGACCGCCTGTTTGAGGAAGTTGAACGTCGTCTCGAAACTCATCTTGAGGAATGGTGATGCACTCGCCTCGACACCGTGGCGGTTAAACGGAAGATAACCACCCTCGCGTGTCATCATGTCGGCGATCAGCTCGAGATGACGCGAGTTCACCGTGATGCCATAGGGTTCGAATACCCCGGCGACTTCATTGACAATGGTGTTACGCGCGGCTTCGACTCCATATGTCGCAAGGACCTCGGCGATATTGTTGGAGGTGATGCTGTTGACGGCAATAAAGTCATCCTGATCCCACATGGCCTGAAAGTTGACGCCCTCGGTGACAAGGTGGCGCTTGGAAGAGCCCTTCGTTGGCGCCGCCCGTATACAGCGACCAATCCGGGGGATCTCACGGACGACGACCTGTCTACATACGGACTCAATGATGTTGATCATAAGCAGCTTGTGCGTATCGGATGGGTACTGAAGCTCGAACTCACACCACTCACCGCGCTCGTCGTCGAAATCGAACTTCGTGACATTTGCATACATGCCGACGACCTCTTGCTGGCGTTCTCTCGCGCGCTGAGACAACGGACCACGACGAGCGTTCTTGAAGTCACTATCTCCATCATCATTGGCATCGTCATCGTCGTCGTCATTGTCGTTGGCCTTGTCATCGACATCATCCATCTCGTCCTCATCGTCATCGTCATCGTCCTCCGCATCAGCAAAATCCTTGATGGCCTCCTTATCGTCATCATCCGGATCCTCATAAGACGACACCTCCTTCGTCCGCAACTTCATCTTCTGGTGAGTCGCGTCCCCATCATCATCATCGTCATCATCATCATCCGACTCATCATCCTTTTTCTTCTTCTTCTCGCCAGTTGGCTTGTCATTAAGCACCTCATCAGACCCAGCCTTTGATGCTTTGCCGACCTGCGGCGCAGCATCTGAGCCAGTCGACGAGGCTTTCTTCTGCCGCTTAAGCTCCTTGATAATCGTAGTCGTCAGTTTCATCAGCAGCTTAACCGTGATCGCGTGTTCGAGCGTCTCCTGCGTAATATCGTACTCATGCTCGTACTCCGCACGGGGGTAGAATTTGACGCGAACTGTGTATGCCCTGGCGATGGCCTCCGCGTCGGGAGTAAGGCCCGTACGCTCAGTGACAACTACCACGTCGATTAGCTCGGACAAAATGACTTTGGCGACACTCTTGCAGAAGTCATCTGCTTGGTCATCTGAAACATCGTCCAGCACGGGCAACCGCATCTGCGGGGTCTTAATGTTCGAACTGGCAGTCATGATAATCTCGCGCATACGCGGAATTCCGAGTGTGACGTTCGCGGCGCCATGACCAGCAAAATGGAAGGTGTTGAGCGTCATTTGGGTGGACGGCTCACCGATGGACTGACTTGCGATAATACCGACGGCTTCGCCGGGTTGAACGAGCGAGTGCATGTACTTGAGCTGCATGAGCGCCTTGAACATCTTGTCGGTGACGCCCGAGTCGGAGTGCTTCGAGAATATGGTATCTTTGCGCGTAGAGACGTACTACTGACGTTAGCGGATTCGATTTGCACTTGAGCGACTTGCCTACCTCCTCGAGCTTGTGCTGGAATACCTCAGACACACTACCGAGATACCTACTGGGCGAGAATTTCGAGATTGTCGGATCATATTTGTTCTGCTTTCTGTAATGAGGCATGTTCGCTTCCTTCGCCGCATTCTTCCTGGTCTTCTTCGCATACGACGCCGCCGTAGCCTCATCAACCAACCCTTCTACCTGGTGCGCAGGGTACTTCTGTACCAGCGATTGGAAATTCTGCGCGCAGAAATCAAAGTTCATCAAATGACTCTCTTTTATGACCTCAATGGCGTCACCACCGTACAGGAACTGCACCAGCGATCCATCGCTGTCACGCACGGTGTTATCGTACTGCGTCTGTACGCCTTCGAGCTGCTTAATCAGACACCGCTGCAAGTATCCGGACCTACTCGTCTTCACGGCCGTGTCAATAAGACCCTCGCGACCAGCCATACAGTGGAAGTAGAACTCTTGGGGTTTGATGCCTGAAAAAAAGCGGCTCGCGATATAGCCGCCCGACTTGGCAGAAGTATCAAATGCCTTGAATGACGGGAGCGACTTGCCGCTGATCATCAGGGGTACTCTGCGGCCCTCGAGGGCCTGCTGTCCAAGCAAACACATAATCTGAGACAAGTTGACGTTGGATCCCTTCGCACCAGACAAGACCATAGTCATGAAAGAGTTTTTCGGGAACGCCTTGAGCGTGCCGTCGGGAATACACTTAGCGACGACCTCCGAAGTGACGGCGTTGACATGCTTTTGCGCGACCGCATCCATGATCGCAAGCTTGTCACCATCGCGCAGAACCTCCTCCAACCGTTTTCGAAGCTCGGGGTCATTATCCTTCGTGTCCTCCGGCAAGTTAACGACTTCCGCAGCAGCCTTGGAGCCGACATCTATGGCCTCCTTCAGGATATCTATTCGCCACTTGTTTCCGTCACCAGTCAATCGCAGATCGTCCATGCCGCATGTGAAACCTCGGAACTGAACATACTTTGTGAATAGCCTACCGAGAATACTTAGCAACTTGCCGGCGACATGGTTCCCGTAAATTTCATGGACTGAGTGGATGAATCCGAACTCCGAGGCACCAAACTGAGACTTGTCCAGAATACCGCAGAGGAGTTCGCCATCCCTGAAGATAACTGTGCCCTCCATCGAGCCCTCCCCCCAGTACTTATCATCGATTTTGTCCTTGGAGATGAGGTTCAGACCAGGTCGATCGAGCGGCTTGATGTTGAGGAGGATCGTGGTGATAATTTGCTTTCCCGTCCATAAAGGCACGGGCTTGACAATCGCAGGAGGAACCGTGAGGATCCTGTTGGTAGTGGTATGGCCGTCCTCAGGTCTGATCGTTCCATAGACAAGCTGATGGTACTGATCACGAGTGAACATGGTATCTTTGTTTGTCATCCACACACCAGTAACAATGTGATCCTGGACCAAACCACGAAGCGGTTTTCCGGATGTGGGAACAAGATACTGAGAATCGGTGTTGGCCAACATCAGAGCTTCAGCACGCGCGTTCTCATTTTGTGGGAAATGCAAGTTCATCTCGTCACCATCGAAATCGGCGTTGTAGGCATTAGTGTTGGCGTAATGTAATCGAAGTGTCTTCTCGCCCTGGAGAACCTTCACTCTATGACCCATGATGGAAGCCTTGTGGAGCGTAGGTTGACGATTCATGAGCACGACATCGTGGTCACGGATGTGACGGTAGACCTTCTTATTGGCTACGGAGTTTTCGTATGATGGTGTCAACAACTGATTGGCAAGTGCAGTTCGCTGCTCAGTGGTCATGGTGTGCAGAGCCATTAACGTACCGTCCTCCTTCTCGATATGAGTCGCACCTGGCCACACAGTTGGACCGTTAATAACCGCCTTTCTCATCTCCTGGAAGTTATATGGAGTGACCGGTTCGGGGTACGTGAGCTTGACGGCAAACACAGGTGGGATACCTATTTCGTTAGTCTCGATGTTGGGATCAGGCGAAATAACTGAACGAGCAGCGTAGTTGACACGCTTTCCCATCATATGCTTTCTGAAAAGGCCTTCCTTCTTTTCGAGCATTTGCTTGATTCCAGGCGGAGCAAGTCTAGCTTGACCGAATGCAGGAGTAGCCTTCGAGCTATCTATAAAAGCATTGACATCATTCTGGATGGTAACAAAAGTGTTCATCAACTGGCTGAGGATCTGCCTGGCCTCTAAACCGCCATCGGTAGCTTTATTGTGCTTGAGATCGTTCATTTGGTCGTTAAGGTCTCGAATTCTCAGTGCCGACTGCAGAATACGAGATAGCAGCTCGTTCTGGACCGCCTCGTGGGTTTCGCCTCCGACTTTGGAAGGCGGCCTAAACTTGGTAGGTGGCACAGCTAGGAATTCGACGAAGAACATATCCGCGGTCACTGTTTCAGCGTCCGCTTTTGACTGGAACATAAGCTGAACAATCGCTCTTTCCTTCCGGAAAAGTCGCCGAAGATGGTTTCGAATTTCTGTCGACAAGACGTAACGTCCCGAAATTCTACTGCTTTGCTTCGGCTTATCGTACTCTTCGGCTGACTCTTCGTCAGCATTATTCGCCTTCCCTTCCTTGTTATCCATCACATGGAACTCCATATTCTCTCTGGATCTGCGCTCTCGGCTATCAAGAAATGCATCCTGCCGGTATCCGCCCTTGATTCTGTTGTTCTGTAGCTGCTTGTCCCTTAGCGCCGTCTCAAATATCTTTGAAACACCGTCCTTTCTGAATGTAGGTGAGAACCTGGTATGAAGTTAGTATAACGCTCGCTTTGAAATATTTGCATGTACCTCTCACATTCCACAATTGTCGCACTTTGGCCTTGAAAGTAATAGTTTCATAAACTCATGTATCAACTTTCGCCTTTCTTCCAGAACCGCGGCACTCTTATGGGCAAGGCCAGTTTCCTTGGCCCTCACGGTCGCTTTGGTGACAAAAGCTTCACGCCTCCGTATGAGTTCCTCCTCGTCGAACTGTCGCTGCTTCAGTGTGTCCTTCTTCTTAGAAGTACTTGACGTAAATTTATTGTCTTCGATAGCTTCCTCCTCGTCATGATCGTCACCTTCATCCTTCATGCCGTCAACTCTGATCTCATCCAATGCCTCGCATTCAGTAATAAGACTGTGCTGTAAAAGACGAAGCTTGCAGACATGACGGTGGATTTCCAAGCTCTTGAGTCTGAACGAATAGCAGTAGAGGCATGTACTCCGGATAAGAATGTACATCTGACTGAAGAATAGGGGATTGTAGACTGGAATTGGTAACTCAATGTGTCCAATATGGCCCGGGCAGAATCTTTGATCCAAACGGCATGTCGCGCATCTAAAAATTTGTTAACCGTTAGTTGCTTCACAACATGATATCTCTATTTATTAGGGACACGCACGGCGTCTTATCATAAGCTCCAAGGGCCAAATCATAGAGACCACCGGATATAGGATGTCCCAGACTGTCGAATACTTGCGGGTGCGTAATCTGCTTGACGGAGAGCTTCTTGATGTCGCGAGCGGTGAAGTATCCGAACTCGACTTCCGTAATCTCAGAGCCGACAGGCTTGGATATATTCATGGTGCCTGTTCGCTTCCTCTGTATGAGTTCTTCTGGGCAACAGGAAGTTCCAGATGAGCGGAAGTCGTGGAAAATTCAAAAATAAAAATTTTGGATGTGTGCGCGTGGATTGGGAGGTGAAAACTTCAATGGCAAGGCAACCTTCTCACCACAGGGTGCAGAGGTCTGGGATTTACGCTGGGAACTTTGAACACGAGGACAATTTGGGCTGTATCACGTGCGAATTTGTTACCACACTGAGCAACCGCCTTTCGCGATGACTTCGAGCCCGTGAAGTTTTTATATACGTCACGGTTGTTGATACTTCCTGATCCAGCTCACGACGTCTTTTTCATTGCACTAGAATTCACCATTTCAACTTATATTCCATTGAGAGACGACGCTATATTAGGGTCAATGACGGATGTTCGCAAGCGGACTCTGGATGATGAGTCTGAGTCGCCGTCATCGAAGAAGCAGAAAGGCACTGATGGATCGCCGATAGCCTCATCACCAAACTCCAGCGCCAATGATATCATCGCGAAGGCGAAGGCTATAGCTAGGGCTAAAGCCAGCTTGGCTGCTAAAGCTGTCGCGGAGCGAGTAGCTAAGGAAAGACTGGGATCAGGCAGTCCAGCACCGCCCACTGCTTCTCATGTGTCAACGTCGGCGTCCCCGACTCGTGCCTCGGATCAGAATGTTTCTCCCACTACAGCAATGAAATCGGCCGTTGATACGAAAGAGTTACTGGCACAAATCGCAGAGCGTAAGGCGAGGATATCTGCTGCGGTATCTGCAGGGAGAATTGGTTCTACAACGTCTGCTTCAGCGCGACCGCCACCAGGTTCAGCTTCGCAGTTCAGACATCCTATGCTTGAAAACAGAGACTCGAAGGCTCATGGTGGATTGAACGTTGGGGTACATCCTGCGCTTCTCAATGATACTCATCTAGCGTCATTCCATGCCAACAAGAGAGGGGCGATGAATCCCAAGTTTGCGACGACAGTGGCGAATCAATCAAGGAACGCCGCACCTAAGAAGCAACTACAGATACTAACTGGGCCATCTGAGGATGAGATTAATCCTGCAAAAAATCCCTACTATGACCCTAGCATAGAAGCTCGTCCGAGAGACAGAACGAAGCGGATGCTCGAATTCAATCCCAAGGGAAAGTACATTGAGCAAGCCAATGCTATAAGGACTAAGGCGAAGCTAGAAGAGCTGAAGAGAAGAATTCAAGAGTCAAGTAAAAAGGCTGGACTTGAAGAGGAGCTGGATATCACGGACATGGCATTGAAGGTACGTCTCCAGCTCAAGTTCATTGCTTTCGATTATAGATACTGATTGCATATTACAGAGGGAGCCGCCTCCTGACGTCGAATGGTGGGACCAAGGCCTCTTAACGAACAAGTCATACAGCGATTTAGACGATGAGTCCCTTCTGAAGCTCGACCATCCTGATTCAGTTATGACGATCTACATACAGCACCCCGTTCCAATTTCGGCACCGTGGGCTAAGAATACAGTAATGGTAAAACCTCCACATCTTACCAAGAGGGAATTGAAGCGGATACGAAAGACTGAACGCGCAGAACGTCACAAGGAGAAGCAAGACAGAATTAGACTCGGTCTTGATCCGGCGCCACCGCCTAAGGTGAAACTCAGCAATTTAATGAGTGTCTTGACGAATGAAGCTATCAAAGATCCGACGTTAGTTGAATCTCGTGTGCGACGCGAAGTTGAGGAGAGAAAGCAGAAACATATTCAAGATAATCTGGAACGGAAATTGACTCCTGAGGAGAGGCATCAGAAAAACCAAGAAAAACTTACACAGGATGAAAGCAGAGGGCTCACTTGTGCCATATTCAGGTATGTGTGGATCATTGGTCTTGACCAGGTTACTGTTATGCTAATTGTAATTCTAGGATCGAGAGCATGGCCAATCCTCAGCATAGATACAAAGTTAACGTCAATGCGCGGGAGCAAAGTCTGAATGGAGTCATGTTACTGAATCCCAAATTTAATTTGGTAGTGGTGGAAGGCGGGGCTAGAGCTACGAAGTTGTACAAGAAGCTTCTCCTGAACCGTATAGAATGGACGGTGAACGCCCGTAGGCGGTTGGAGGATGATGGTGAAGACGGATTGGAGAAGGCCGAGAACTCAGAAGAGTTTTTGGAAGATTTATCGCAGAACAAATGTGAGCTAGTGTGGGAGGGTGAGCTCAAGCAGCACAAGTTCAAGCGTTGGAGTACAAGGACGTCGGAAACCGAGGCTGAGGCCAGGGAGATTTTGGATAGGAACCAAGCTTCTAATTACTGGACGCTAGCGAAGAATTGGAAGAGCGAATTCTAAGACGCAGTCATTTTGTTGTAGTATAGACACTATGAGTGTATATGTATAATAGATATTTGTGGTCCACGTGTCGTCTCAGTCACCACATGAGAAGGACGTATCCATCACCTTCCTCACTAACAGGAGAAAGCACTTTGTATATCTGCACTGTCCATCAATATTGCTCCGGCTGCTGGCGGTCGTGCTGAGAGTGGATGACCTGGACTTAAGATTTTAGAGGACTACGGCGAGACTACTTGAGATTCTAAATGCTAATATTTGTATTAAAGTTCTTCAACTCAGAATCTGAAGTTGCACCGCGAGCGCCTCTAATCTCAGGCTCATTGATGGATGTAATTCACACTGAGTCGAAATGTTGAGGTACGGTACATCGTCGTTGCCGAATTGTTATTGATTTAACCCTATGCCAGTCAATACCTAATCTTTGAAATGGAATGCCCTAACTAACTTGCTGTTGAATGGACTTGATTGTTCGTGGAGCCTAAAACTAATCAGATAGAAAAGAATGCCCTAAATGGTCAGCATTCCTGGAAAGACAGAAAGGTATTGCCACTGAAATCGTATCCGAATCATGAACCCACCCAAACTTCCCTCCAACCTCTCATTGCCACAATCAACTGAAGGACATAGAATTGGACATAGAATTCACTATTTTCATCAGTAGAGACAGTCCCTCCAAGAGTTGGGGAGCTCCTTATAATTGAGTACTGTTCATTAGGCTATTCGCAAGGCAATTTACCGAAGACTTTCCTTCACCTAACACAGTCTATGCGCAATTAATTCACGTTGGCCCCGCTACGTTACGGCTCTAACTTTGCGAGCGTGCCTTTTCACTGATAATCTCGAATTTGACCAGTTTCACGCGTTCGCGAAGACCGACAACCAACGTTGCGGCTTCGAGGCTCGACTCGCGACGTAGTGTAAGGGGCCAGATCCAGCAGAATTAAATACTAATCCTTTCAATAAAACAAATCAGTCAACCCCACTAGAGCCATTGTTCGTGTGCTCGTGACATTCGCATCTCGCAGAAGGCTAGTCAAGTTTTATTTTGTGGGGGACGGAATCCGATCCATTTTTTGTTGGTGGGCGAGATAATTGTTTCCTGTCACCGAGAAATCGCCTACTCACAAGCAAGCTCCTCGTGGACGACAGAGCTCAATTCTGTTTGACAATCAATTTTGACTTGTTACAAAGCCTTGACCATGCTTAAATATCGAACAAACACTTGGACCGCGTTCGTTCTTTTCCTAGGGTTGATCTCTTTTGGATCGGCTAAGGTATTGTCAGAATCAGGCATCTTCGACTTGGAATATATCGAAGAGGCCCTGCAGGTTTGAAAACAAGATTTCTGTCTCTCCAGACCATGGGATACTGACTGTGGCGTATCTAGAAATGTAAGGTGGTGCAAGAATTAGACTCGCTCAGAAGCAGTTCTCAGCGTGAGCAATCTAACCAGTTCCAGAGGGCATTTGGTGTGCTCTTTCCTTTCGGTAAATAACATTTTTCTCCTCATAGACTTTGTCAAGTGGAATCTTACATTCTAGGTCCTGGATTGAATGCCCTGCTAGCTACTGCATATATTTCTGGTCCCCCAAATCTCCTTCTCGCTCTGGTAAGTGACATGTCACCTTGCATACCTCCAATGATTTGTAACAGCAGTAATAGATCCCCCCTAATATCGACCCATCTTCTCTCTCGATCCTTGTATCTTTTGCGGTCGGTGGCCTTTTGGGTGACGTCTTCTTCCACCTTTTACCGCAGACTTTCTTGGGGGAGGGCCATGATCCAGACCATGTTCGGCTTGTCCTCGTCGAGGAACACCGAAATTCGTTGTTGGGCCTGGCTATCTTCATTGGATTTGGTGTAGGCGATTTTGGACTTAAGACTATTGTGGTCATATTCTGACGGACTCTTCAGGCCTTTATCGTTTTGGATAAGACGATGCGTATTTTTGGTGGAGAAGGCGGTCATGATCACTCGCATAGTCACTCTCATAGCCACAGCGAAGTGGACGACGGCATTGGAGTGTCTACTTCAGCCAAGAGCCCTGCTAGTGAGGGCCTTCGCAATCGTAAATCAACTGCTGAAGTTGAGGCCCCAAAGGTCAAGGAAGTCTCTGCGCTTGAGGAGCCCGGCAACTCGGTAAAACTTTCAGCTTACCTGAATCTCATTGCGGACTTTTCGCACAATATCACTGATGGACTGGCAATTGCTGCATCTTTTAACGTTAGTCAGAGTGTTGGTGCTACTACCACTCTGGCCGTGTTCTTCCATGGTAAGCGTTCCCAAGCGGTTGATTTCGTGTCAAGGTCCTATACTGACTGCTTGATCTAGAGGTATATTGACAGTGAGGATACGCGTGTATTGGTCCACTGACTAATTCGAATTCTAATGCTTAGATTCCACATGAAGTTGGCGACTTCGCCCTTCTAATTCAAGGAGGATTCTCTAAGTCAAAGGCAATGGGCGCGCAGTTTGTTACTGCTATCGGGGCATTTCTCGGAACGTTCATCGGCATAGGAATACAGTATCTCTCTGCTTCTTCTCCGTATTCCTCATCAGAATATGCGGGCAGCTCGGATGGTCTGTTCGCAACTACCTGCACGGCTGGAGATCTAGTTCTTCCGTTCACCGCTGGTGGATTTCTGTATATTGCCACCGTCGGTGTTATTCCCGAAATTCTTGAAACCGACTCACGTCTGACAAAGCTGGGCGAAATCAGGAGGGGGTTCTGGCAAGCATTCGCGATGCTTCTCGGTGCTGGCATGATGTTCTTGATTTCTTGGACGGAGGCGTAAGGGACTGGTACTATCAATTGATGGATAGTTGCGATGGACAATACGGCCCGCTTTATTGGCAAATCGACTGTACGGATGAGTGTTGTATATGGGAATTACGGGGATATGAGATATATGTGACAATGCGCGTGAATTCACAACCTAAAATGTGCTTATAGAATTTTACTTTGTATTAACACGACTTTTTGGGGATTGAAAAATCAGATATTACAATCATCTAAATTATGCTGATTTATATCTATACAATGGCGAAGGGCTCACATAGTGCCCGTCCAAATGATCATACTCTCCGGTTCGGCGGAGATGGTAGCAAGCCAACACCATAATTACAACGCCCGTCATGGAACCCCTGGAAATCTGAATCGAACCGAGATTTGTCGTACTTGCGTGTGCGGCGCGCCCCTTGGGAGTCGATCATATAAAATGTGCTGAATGTACTCTTAGACAACCCTAATCGTCACAAGCATACAGACTGCGCTGTGGATTGACGATTTTCTTCGAAACATTTGTCATATATTCGTACGTGGATAAGTCCTTGCTGTTGAGAGACTGAATACTAGGATTGACGCTGAATTGGAGGTTTTCATTGTTCTCCGCTAAAAGTTTGGCGCCCACCAAATAATGTATTAGTCTAAGTTGTTCTGCAATTTTTGTATCACGTGCAGCCTCCCCACCGCGAAAAATTTTAGAAATTTTTACACGTTTCGCTCCCAGTTGTGATTTCTCTTTTCTCTCTCTCTCTCAACCCCCAAAGTTGTTAGGGTAGAGCAGAGGAGTAAGAAATATTGTCCGTATTTATGTCAGTTTGTGCTCTTTTGTCCGTATATTATCCTTGTTTAATATCTGGCTTACACACTAGTTACAGTTGCTTACTCTACCTATGCCGGCGCAACCGCCTTCACCCGTTCTGAGAGCGAATCAGGCGGGCACTGTCATTAGCGGCGGAATTTCGATCTCGCCCGCTGCCCGCCGCCTCTCGAGTACGTCCTTTCCATCTTTGTCGTCATCACCGACAGCTGGACAGAGCTACTTGCAGGAAGGCTTGATCCTGGAGTCAATTGACGCACAGAGGGCCCACATCTCTCCCCCGGTAACCGGAGCTATCAACGACGGAGAGGGCAAGAAGTTTGCTGCTTTGGAACTTAAGGATGGAACATGCATGCAAGGATACTCTTTCGGAGCTGAGAAATCGGTCTCTGGTGAATTTGTGTTCCAAACAGGTGAGATAACAGCATTCATTGTTCGAAATGCTCCTTTGACACTGATCTGGAACCTATTAACTAGGCATGGTTGGCTACCCCGAGTCTCTCACCGATCCTTCGTACCAAGGTCAGATCCTCGTCTGTACCTTTCCTCTGATTGGAAATTATGGTGTTCCTTCGCGTGACAGAAAGGACTCCCTGATTCCCAGTCTTCCGAGGCACTTTGAATCGGACAAGATCCATGTTGCAGGTCTAGTCATCGGTGACTATACTGAGGACTTCTCGCACTACCTTGCCACGTCCTCTTTGGGCCAGTGGCTTAAGGAGGAGAATATTCCTGCCGTCTATGGCGTCGACACTCGTGCCTTGACTAAAATCATTCGTGAGAAGGGTAGCATGCTTGGCAAGCTTTTGATGAGTAAGGATGATGAGATTTACACTCCTGGAAACTGGAGAGCTGGATTCGAATCCATTTCATGGGTTGATCCTAATGAGAAGAACTTGGTCGCTGAAGGTATATAAATCTCCAGCTCTTTAATCATTTGTTCTCGCGATTCTTAACACGACATGTCTAGTTTCTATCAAAGAGCCTGTCACGTACCATCCGGATCCCAAGAATGCCATTAGGAAGAAGGACGGAAAGATATTGAAAATTTTGTGCGTGGATGTTGGCATGGTATGCAATATCGAACATTTGCCCTATGCTCGGTGGCTAACTTCCTCTAGAAATTCAACCAAGTTCGTTGCTTCGTCAATCGCGGCGTTGAATTGAAGGTTGTTCCTTGGGATTTCGACTTCACTGCCGAAACGGAATATGACGGTCTATTTATCAGGTACGTAATTGTGATTTTGCTTTATGCGGCAGAGACTTACATGACTCGTAGTAATGGTCCCGGAGATCCGGCGCAAATGTCCAAGACTGTCGCGAATTTATCGAAAGCTTTGGCGGTCGCGAAAACTCCGATTTTCGGTATCTGCTTGGGACATCAACTCCTGGCCCGTGCCGCTGGTGCTCAGACCATGAAATTGAAGTTTGGAAATCGTGGTCACAATATCCCTTGCACTAATTTGATCAACGGACGATGCTACATTACGTCGCAGAACCACGGCTTCGCCGTTGACGTCGACACCCTTTCAGAGGACTGGAAGGAGCTTTTCGTTAATGCCAACGACGGCTCTAATGAAGGCATTTACAATACTAGGTTACCTTTCTTCTCCGTACAGTTTCACCCCGAATCTACTCCCGGTCCCAGAGATACGGAATGGATGTTCGACACTTTCATCGAGAGCGTCCGGAAGTCCGCTGAAGTGGGACAGCTGGTCCAAATAGTCATCCCCGGAGGTACTAAGGAGGAGAATGAACGCAAGTCTCCCCGAGTCCATGTAAACAAGGTCCTTGTTCTTGGTTCAGGTGGTCTCAGCATCGGACAAGCTGGTGAATTCGACTACTCCGGCAGTCAGGCCATCAAGGCGTTGAGGGAAGAGGGTATTTACACGGTCCTTATCAATCCGAACATTGCCACCATTCAGACTTCCAAAGGGTTGGCGGACAAGGTTTACTTCTTGCCTGTAACTCCTGACTTCGTTCGCAAAGTCATTAAATACGAGCACCCTGATGCCATATACGTCACATTCGGCGGTCAGACCGCGCTGAACGTGGGTATTCAGCTCAAGAATGAGTTCGAAGGATTGGGAGTGAAGGTTCTCGGAACACCCATTGACACGATTATCACCACCGAGGATCGCGAGCTTTTTGCTCGGAGCATGGAGGAAATCGGTGAGAAGTGTGCTAAGTCCGCCTCGGCTTCTAACATGGAGGAAGCCCTCCAGGCTGTTGAACAGATTGGCTATCCTGTAATTGTTCGTGCTGCCTACGCACTTGGCGGTCTTGGATCTGGGTTTGCAGAGAATGAGGAGCAGCTCGTTGAACTGTGCAACAAGGCGTTCGCGTCCAGTCCTCAGGTGTTGGTAGAACGAAGTATGAAGGGTTGGAAAGAAATCGAGTATGAAGTTGTCCGGGATTGCAGAGATAACTGTATCACTGTCTGCAACATGGAAAACTTCGATCCTCTGGGCATCCATACTGGCGATTCGATTGTCATCGCTCCTTCCCAGACGCTGTCCGACGAAGATTACAACATGCTCCGAACTACTGCGGTTAATGTTATCCGTCATCTTGGCGTCGTCGGAGAGTGCAACATTCAATATGCGCTTAATCCGTTCTCGAAAGAGTACTGCATCATCGAGGTTAATGCGAGGTTGTCGCGATCCTCCGCTCTTGCTTCGAAGGCCACTGGCTATCCTCTCGCGTTTGTTGCGGCCAAGCTTGGACTGAACATTCCCCTCAATGAGGTCAAGAATTCGGTTACCAAGGTTACTTGCGCGTGCTTCGAGCCGTCGCTTGACTATGTTGTCGTCAAAATTCCTCGCTGGGACTTGAAGAAGTTTACGAGAGTCAGCACTATTCTCAGCTCAAGCATGAAGAGTGTTGGTGAGGTTATGAGTATCGGTAGGACTTTCGAGGAGGCAATTCAGAAGGGTATCCGATCGATTGACTATCACAATCTCGGGTTCAATGCGACTGAGGCGTTGATGTCCATCGATATTGACAGCGAGCTTCAAACGCCGTCTGATCAGCGACTGTTTGCTATTGCAAATGCAATGCATTCCGGATATAGTGTCGACAAGATTTGGGAGTTGACGAAGATCGACAAATGGTTTCTTCATAAGCTGGCGAGATTGATTAAGTTCGGCGAGACTGTCAGTCAATTCAATACGAGCATCATTCCACCGGCGACAATCCGTCTGGCGAAGCAACTGGGCTTCGACGATCGGCAGCTTGCAAAGTTCTTGGGCTCCAACGAACTCGCCGTCCGCCAGCGACGTCTTGAATTGGGAATCTTTCCGTTTGTGAAACAGATTGATACAGGTATGTGTTGATTGAACGTACGCATCTGGTGTTACAGCGTATTAATTAATTCTAGTTGCTGCGGAGTTTCCTTGCTTCACGAATTATTTGTATTTGACGTACAACGCATCCGAGCATGATATCAAGTTTGATGATCACGGTGTAATGGTTCTGGGCTCTGGCGTCTATCGTATCGGGTCATCTGTTGAATTCGACTGGTGCGCTGTTAGAGCCGTAAGGACGCTTCGTGAACGCAATGTAAAGACGATTATGGTCAATTACAATCCTGAGACTGTCAGTACCGACTACGATGAGGCAGACAGGCTTTATTTCGAGAGCATCAACTTGGAGCGCGTCCTCGATATCTATCAGCTTGAAAGATCCTCTGGTGTCATTGTTTCTATGGGTGGCCAAACCTCGAACAATATCGCCTTGCCGTTGCAACGTCAGAATGTCAAGATCCTTGGAACATCGCCCGAGATGATTGATAATGCAGAGAACAGATACAAGTTTTCTCGTATGCTTGATAGAATCGGAGTTGATCAGCCTGCGTGGAAAGAACTTACAAGTATCGACGAAGCTGAAGAATTCTGCGATATGGTCTCGTATCCGGTGCTTGTTCGGCCGTCATATGTTTTGTCGGGTGCGGCTATGAACACAGTGTACTCGAAGGATGATCTCGCCAATTATTTGAGGCAGGCTGTCGAAGTTTCCAGGGAGTTCCCTGTTGTCATCTCCAAGTATATTGAGAATGCGAAGGAGATCGAGATGGATGCTGTGGCGAAGGACGGTAAAATGCTCATGCACGTCATTTCTGAGCATGTCGAGAACGCTGGGGTCCACTCCGGTGACGCTACGTTGATAGTTCCTCCTCAGGATCTCGACCCGGAGACTGTTAGGCGCATCGAAATTGCGACCCAAAAGATCGGAAACGCTCTCAACGTGACGGGGCCCTTCAATATACAGTTCATCGCGAAGGACAATGAGATCAAAGTTATCGAGTGCAATGTGCGGGCGTCTCGATCATTCCCATTCGTGTCAAAGGCCCTGGGTGTTGACTTAATCGAACTCGCCACGAAGGCTATCACGGGCTTGCCTGTCACACCCTACCCCAGTCCAGCTGAGCCTATTCCGGAGGATTATGTCGCTGTGAAAGTCCCGCAATTCTCCTTTTCCAGATTGTCTGGTGCCGATCCAGTTCTTGGAGTCGAGATGGCGTCTACAGGAGAAGTTGCTGCGTTTGGTCACAACAAGTATGAGGCTTACCTGAAGGCATTAATTTCGACCGGTTTCAGATTGCCCAAGAAGAACATTTTGTTGTCAATGGGTTCTTACAAGGAGAAAGCGGAGATGCTACCGTCAGTCAAGAAGTTGCATGAACTCGGATACAGTCTCTTCGCCACAGCCGGAACAGCGGATTTCATACAGGAACATGGCATACCAGTTCAATATCTCGAGGCCTTGCATGAGGAATCGGATCAGAAATCGGAGTATTCATTGACTCAGCATTTGGCGAACAACTTGATCGATCTGTACATTAATCTGCCATCTGCTAACCGCTTCCGTCGCCCAGCCTCATACATGAGCAAGGGATATCAGTCTCGTCGTATGGCTGTCGACTATTCGGTTCCCCTGGTAACCAACGTCAAGAATGCAAAACTCCTTGTAGAGGCTCTTGCTCGCAACTTCTCGCTTGGCGTTGGAAATGTCGATCTGATTTCGAGTCATCGCACTGTAGTTCTTCCCGGGTTAATCGATGTCGCAGCGTTCGTACCTGGACTGACAGTTCAAGGTAGCACGGATTTTGAGAAGGTGTCGAAGTCGTCGTTGGCGGCTGGATTTGCCATGATCAGAATTATGCCGATTGGGTTAGATAGCTCGCTTACTGATGCACGTGCTCTTGTTGTTGCGCAGAGCAACACTGAGTCTAGCGCCTACTGCGACTTTAACTTCTCGGTTGCAGCGACGGCGACGAACTTAGAGCAACTCAGCCAGGTCACACTGAAAGTAGGATCACTTTTTATCCCATTCAACCACTTGTCGGGTAACATCAACAAGGTCGCGGCGGTAACTGAGCATTTCAAGGTGTGGCCTCAGCTGAAACCTATCGTTACCGACGCGCGCACAACTGATCTTGCATTAATCTTATTGCTGGCTAGTATGCACAACCGCCCAGTTCATATCACCAGCGTCACGACGAAGGATGATATCCGTCTAATCGCTCTCAGCAAGGAGAAGGGTTTGAATGTTACTTGCGACGTTTCTGTATACAGTCTCTTCCTTTCGCAGGATGATTATCCTCAGTGCCGAAGTCTACCCACAAAGGAAGATCAGGAGGCGTTGTGGGAGCACCTACCAGTTATCGACTGTTTTTCAGTTGGTGCGCTTCCGTCTCAGCTCGCTCATGACTTAGGCCACAAGATCGTGCCTGGCATTGGAATTGAGGAAACCCTACCTCTTCTGTTGACCGCTATGATGGAGCGCCGCCTGACTCTCCAGGATATTATCGTCAGACTCAACACGAACCCCAAGGAGATCTTCGAGCTACACGAGCAACTTAATACGTCTGTGGAGGTGGAGGTCGACCGTCAGTACGTCAAGGCGGAAGGTTCGATTTGGTCTCCCTTTGTCGGCAAGAAGTTGGCCGGAACAATTCAGCGTGTCACATTGAACGGACAGACTGCCTGCTTGGATGGTAAGGTCCTCGTCACCGGATCGGTGGGCAAAGACATGTCTGCATCTGGTGCCTTCAAGTTTGAAAGACATTCCCGCACTGTTACGAACCCGACCGCGGCGACTATGGGTGCCAGTTCTGTCCCTCTTTCACCGAGAGTCTCTAAGAGTGGATTCGACGAGGTCGACAGACTTCTGGCGCCGACGCCTTCTAAGTCTTCCGAGTCGCTCCTGAACGTCGACTTCCCGCGCCAGCTGTCGCCTCCCTCTGCATTGGCTCTGGCTCTCAAGACCAACAATCCATTCTTGCGTCAGCACATATTATCCGTTCGTCAGTTCGAACGCAGCGATCTCCACCTTCTCTTCTCAGTCGCACAGGAACTGAGACTTGCGGTTGAGCGCCAGGGTGTTTTGGATATCCTCAAGCATCGTCTGCTCTGTACCCTATTCTACGAGCCCTCCACGAGAACGGCGTCATCATTCGACGCTGCCATGCAGAGGCTAGGAGGACGTGTTGTTCCGGTCGCGACCTCCTCGTCGAGTGTTGTGAAGGGCGAGACTCTCGAGGATACTGTCAGAACTATGTCGTCGTACAGTGACGCGATTGTGATACGTCATCCGTGGGAAGAAAGTGCTGCCATTGCCGCGAAGTTTAGTCCTGTTCCGATCATCAATGGAGGTACGTTGGGGAGATGATTCCGATTTGGAAAGCGTCAAAATTCTAACAGGCAATTAGGAAACGGTTCGCTTGAGCACCCTACGCAGGCTCTTCTTGATCTGTTCACAATTCGTGAAGAGCTCGGCACTGTCAATGGCATCGTTGTAACGTTCATGGGCGATTTGAAATATGGACGCACGGTCCATTCGCTGTGCACGCTACTCCGGCATTACCAGGTTCGCATTCAGCTCGTGTCTCCTCCTCAGCTTGCTCTTCCTGCCGAATACCGCGATGAGCTGGAACGTGCCGGTATGTTAGTTCTGGAGACCGCGGAATTCACCCCTGCAGTCGTCGCTTCGACGGACGTTCTGTACTGCACTCGTGTTCAGAAGGAGCGTTTCTACGATCTGGAAGAGTTTGAGCGCCTGAAAGACACCTACATCTTCGACAACAGCTCGCTTCAGCACGCAAAGAAGCATATGTGTGTCATGCACCCATTGCCGCGTAACAATGAAATTAGCGGAGAAATTGATTTTGATCAGCGTGCCGCGTACTTCAGACAGGTGAGCTCCATCTTGGTTGAGCGCTTCTTTAGGTTGTTGGTACTGACACATCGCGACAGATGAAATATGGATTATACATTAGAATGGCGCTGCTCGCGCTGGTGATGGCTTAAAGAGATATGAAGATTCACATAGACGATTTTTTTTACTTGATTGTGTTCTAGAAAAAGTGGAGGTCGAAATAATACTTGTTATGTGTGATTAATGGAAATTGACCCACTCTACTTTTTCGTCATCGTAGTAATAGAATGAATGAAATTCGTAGTAGAGCGCTAAGCGTGTTGTATTTGTATATATGTGTTGGATGAGTTATTTCACTATTTCCTGTGATTTTGCTATGCATGTTCGTTAGTCCATTTTTGTATATAGTTTACGTGCATTCCATTAGATATGGATGGGGTACTTGAAAAGTTATTTGATCTGTTCCATTTTGTATGATAAAAAAGTCTAGAATAAATAAATGGTACAGCGCGACTGCTGATATTGATTGAATAGCATTTTGACAAAAATATTGCCAGTCCTGGCAAGTGCCTTTAACGTTTACAGACAACTGAGGGCATTTCATGGAGTTCTTCCATAAGCGGCAGCATCCATCCGCTGTCACGAGGTGTGGGCATTTGGTGTCACACGACCAAAACCATTCAGCTCTCATCGCTAGCTGCCGATAGAGTTATGCATCAATTTAATGTCGTCTGTCTTGCAGTTCGCGCCTCGCATGAATGCAAACAGAAGGCGGAAGGTTGGGAAGTAGTGGAAACTAAATGAGTTGTAAACTACAGTATCCAGTCAATATGGCGACCACACTGCGGAGCCCGTAAATTTCAGTTGCCTTAGTTCTACGTTATTACGACGATCCGCAAGATTCGGGAGATTTCGAAACTAAACTAAACTAAGAACTCGTCTGAACTCCTGTTGCTAGTTATAGATCGTAAATATGTCTTTAAAAGTAAACATACAAAACATCCACAGCTCCAAAGTTAAAATTTACACTCCTAATAGGAGCGCAAAAAGAAACAAATCGCAATGTTACTCCGAAGTTTTCCATTTCCAGTTTTTGACCTCCACAAACAAAAACTAGAGCGAATATACAATCATCCATAATTATTCGCCATGGAGATCGCGTTATATACATTTCCTCTCGCTGCATCAACCCCAGTAAAGATTGAATCCATCGTCGTCTTCTCTCTCAAAACCCACCCCCCGACCGCTCGACGGAGACATCTCGAACACGCCCATTCAGGGTATGATTTATCCCTTTGTCATTTGAGCTAGTTGCGTTGGGATACTCCGAGTACTTCATGTAATGGGGTTTCGGACCGAAGGACTTGGTCGAGGAGACGAACGTGTAACTTTTGTGATTCTTATCCTTCTGTCGCATGTAATAGGCAATGCCCCCGAGCACAGCAATGGCGGCAAAGGACATCATGAAGCGGTTATTACTTCTTCTAGAAGAATGTTAGGTGAGATCGCGGTACTTTCCAGAGGTGGGGAGAATGCGAACCTAACAGCTTCGCGAGAGGGGCGAGAGCCCATAGGTAAAGGCATTGACGACATTGTGGATGTTAAAAGAAGCGAGTTATAAGTCGGTTAAAATGGTAGTAGATTGTAGTAGTGTATGATTGATCCAACTTTCTTGTGGTGAGAGACAAAAGCAGGGTATGGCAGGGCGGGAGGCACGCTAGATATACCTCCATGAGCTCACATGCCCCAACGAGGAACAAAAACGGCCCAGAATCCAGTGACCAGTGACCACAGCAAAATGCGATGATTCGTGACGTTTATTCACAGGAAGCCACGGGGGCATTGCGTGCAGATCGTATTATGGTTGGGACGCGCCGGGACTCGAGCGTGGGTAGGGTGTCGCGCGACCCCGCAAAGTCTGGCACGCGCCTCACGCAATAGTGACGTCAGTCCCCTAACCCAGTCATTCAAGTTATTAGGCTATGTGGGTGACTCGCACAAAGGGCGCACAGCTACTACTTGAGTCTTGGGGGTAGGGTTGGCATCGCATTAGAGCTTGAGCAGACTGGCAGGATTAGCTTAGGGCTACAACGGCAGACTGTTGGAGATAAGTCACGTGGTCATAATTTGCGTCATTGGTGGAGTAGTCCGTGTGTTCGGTCATCGGCAAACTGCAAGGTTTGGACACCCTAGTAAGACCCCTGTAGGCGGAGCCTACCTGTTTCACAAGCATGCAACACGAGCCGCGACAGGAACACTGACAAATATGCTGTAATCTGCGGGAAGACCAAGCACTGAAGCAATGGAAAGGAAAATGAGGAGTAATCGGAGACTAAATCGAGTCGGCCGGGTTCTTCGTATCCCCTGAGAAACTTCCGAGCCTCGCAATGTTTCATGCGGCAAGTGTTTGCGATATGAGGATGTGAGTGGGAATGCTTCACATGGGCATAGCTCGCCCAGAGCCATTGCAGAAGAGCCGAGACAACATTGTCCTTCATATTAGTGAACTTGGTACATAGGGTGCGTTATAGTGTCACAGCCAAGGCCGTGACAGGATCGAGAAAGTTATGATATTATTATTACCAAGTCGTTGTGATATGGTCCGGCTCCATTGAGAGTACAAGCAAACTTGCCCCAAATAACGCACATATTCGGGGGGAAGCCTCTAGAAAGGGGACTTCAAAACGTCGGCGTACGCCCTTCAAGCCACAGATGGGCATGCACCGCGTTGTCTGCAAGTAAAAGGGGGGAAATAAGCTTTTGCAATGCACTATCAGTCTATATACATGTGTAATCAGTTCAAGTGTGCAGTGCTGTGCCGCGGCACTGCTTTGACCGAGTCTGTTGAAATAAAACCTCTGCGCCAATAATCAGACAATTGTACTCAACCACCCAAGTAGCCTCCTGCAGGAGAGTCCTCACACAAATTGCTCGGGATAACCATCATCTCGCTTATTGACTTCTAGGACAATCGCCGATGTCGAAAAGTTACGTCTGCAAACTCTATGATCGTCCACTCGTCATACTAGCTGCTGTCGTAGCACGCAATACAGAGGCATTCAAACAGCATCGAGCACTGTTCACGCAATGCAAGGGCTATATCAAGTCCCGTTCCCAGAGCTCATGGCTTTGTTGGCGACAAAGATCCTGACATTAAACGCGGCACTTTCCGCATCCACAGCGCCGGCCCGAACTCGATGTCCTTGAAGAATGGATCGCTCTTGATCTGCTCGACACTCATTCTCTTTGACGGATTGGTTATTAGAAGTCTCTTGACGAGATCCCTTGCGAGAGGTGGGAATGTCACGGGAAAGGAATAATCCAGTTTGATAATCTTCTGGAATGTCTGGTACTCGTTTGATGCTTTGAATGGCGGTCGGCCGACTAGTAGCTGATACAGGATGCACCCGAATGCCCAGATGTCGGAGCTTTTTCCAGCGGCTTTCTCTGTTAGTAGTTCGGGGGAGACGTATTCTGCCGTGCCGACGAACGAGTTAGTTCTGTCGTCTAGTGGATCATCACCGTTGTTTATATCTCCGTTTATATCACTGTCAGGTTTCGGGAGGTCGAGCAGCTTCGCAGTGCCGAAATCAGTGATCTTTATCCGCATGTTCTCGTCGAGAAGTATACTGTAAGGCGTGGTCAGAACTCTGTGAATCCTATGTCAAGAAAATAGACTTGCTTTTCTGGCTTCAGGTCTCTGTGCACGACTCCAAGTGCATGCATGTACTCGACCGCATCCAGCAATTGTGCGCAGTAGTACTGTGTGCACTCAATATTGAGTGTTCCGAGCTAATTTGGGGGTTAGTGACTACTTCTAGGCCGACGCACTCCAGCACAAACCTTTTTGAGCACAGAAAACAGTTCCCCATTTGGCGCGAGATCCAGCACGAAATACAAGCTCCTCTCATCCTGGAACGTATAGTACAACCGCACGATACCGGGATGATCTCCCAGCCTATTAAGCGTATTCTTCTCGATGTTGACGTACTTGACTTTCTTCTCCTTGATGATGTGCCGCTTATCAAGAACCTTTATCGCATATTCCCGGAGAGTCTGGCGATCTGTAGCTGCGACAACCTGAATTTCGACTGATTGTCAGCACATACAGTTTTTCTCCATGACAAGTATTCATTAACAAACCGTAGAAAATGATCCCTCTCCTAAGATCCGCCCAAACGAGAAATCCTTAACACCCTTCTTTATTGTCTTAATCTGCATGTTCCCATTCACATCCGCTTCCCGTTGAACCTGCACTGCTGCTCCACGCTCAGCCCACTCGTCAGATGTTGATATTCGAGCGTGGTTAACAGATCGGGGCGATACTGGGGATGGCGGGACTTTTGGTTGTAGGTTCAGCGCTGGAAGACCTGCGACGGTCTTGGTTTCGAGTTGGTAGGGGATCCGACGGGGGACTGTGTATTGTTGTTGTGGTGGTAGTGATGTTGGTGATGATGCAGCCGCAGCCACAGGTGGTGGTGGTGGCTGCTGCTGTTGCTGCTGATGTTGGCGTGATGGCTTAGACTGTTGTGGTGGCTGTTGAAGAACTGGTGTGGTCGGCTGGAGGACATGACCATTCATGATGCTCGATTCCGACGATGATATGACGGACGACACGTCAGAAACAGAAAGTCTTGGCGAAACGGAGCGCGATGGCATCGATGCAGCGACGGAAATGCTCGAAGAGGTGTTCATCGTGTGAATACCGTTGGACAACGAGTTCAATGTCGACGTAGAATTAAGTTCCGGCGCACTCACAATTATCGGGGATTGCAGCACTTGCGAACTCGGTCTCTCCTGCAATGCGGCATTCGATGAATGTCCTTTCCATGACCTTCGAAACCGCCGATGATGTTCGGTCTGCGGAGACTTCGAACGGGCGTTGGAAGATGATGTCGATGACTTCGAAATGCGCAGCTTGCTGAGAAGATGCGAGATGGAGAAGTTGTCCCCGGCCATGGGTGCTTGATTATATACTTAGGCCCCGAGAGGAGATTCGGTAAGATCGTGAATGTCGCGAAAGCCCTGGGTACTGGGTACTGGGTACTGAGGAGCCTTTCGGTCGCCTGCAAACCAAAACAGCCACCCGCAGCTCTGATTTTACCTCAAATTTGATTGTGAAAACTGACTCCAAATAGTCTTGACACAACTTTAACGGAAGAATTGTCTGAAGCAATTGAGTAGCATTAGGGAAAGACTGTGAGATTGCTGCCGACGTCTCGCTGGTGAGAGGGAACAATGTGCGATGCGGCGGGTCGAGGAAGCAGTCAATCAGGACCGTGCATCGAAACAAAAGCACGCTTGGGTGATTGCAGTCACGAACGCGTCTACGTACGCGTCGGCTTCATGCTTAATCTCACTGTTATGACGTAAATTTATGGTATTTTGTATGTTCATGTTTTTAGAGATTTGACAGTAGCTCGCACTGCGAGGCTGGGGCGAATATCGGAACGCGTCGGCTACGAAAGATAAGCGTCGCGGACAGGCGCCCTGTTCTGTCTGTCACATTGGAGAAATTAGTTATCAACCAGATCGATTCTGTGTGACGTCGTCAAGATGCATCTCCCGTCTCCCCGATTATTTACACCGTACTTTCCGGCGCCGTAAAGCCATCACCAATTGCGATCGCCGGAGATGCATCTCGTGGATACACGTGAAATCAGAGTTTATGGACGATCTAAATGACGATGAAGGGGCCCCTACTTTAAAGATCAAATTACCTTCTTTAATTACGAATGATCTGAATAATCGCTATTAATATAGGATCTGATAACTGAGTGCCGGTCGATCCTAATCGTCTGATAGTTGCTTTGAGCTGGGCGGCATTGACCGATCTTTGCCTTTTTCCAGGATGAGAGAATTGTGCGGTGTTCAGTTTATGGACAGGGATCACGGTTGTACAGTTCTAGTAGACGAAAAGCAAACTCGCCTTATTGGTTGACAAACCCCTGCGTGTTCGGGTTTGGAGATGACTTAAAACTAAGCTTTGCCATCGCCATGTTGCGCTGATGGTTAGGCACGCACGTAATGTCTCCTTTCAGAAAGTATCGGAACTTAGGATACGCATTGTGGTGTCGATCGCTTCATTTAGCTGTTCCAATCAGATCGATGGCTATCTTCTATATTCAACTTTCAACCTCATGATTTCTGTGGATGCCATCCACATTTCAGTGCTTAACCAGCAATCTGACAAGTTCGCTGTGAGAACCTTAGTTGGCTGGCCTAAATTCTGCTAGAGAGTTGGATGGGAGTTATTGACTGGTTGTGGAGAGTAGATGTCGCTGCGGATGATTAGGTATGCTAGTTAGATTGAGATTATTAAGCTGTTTTGTGCGAATAATTTTGTTTATGTTTATCTAAGTCCCTATTTACCCAATTAATATGAATTTAGACGTGTTCAAATGAGTCGTTGTCCAACAACGACGTCCGTCATCGCGACGCATGACGATCGCGTTATTTAGAGAGATGCGATAGAGAAACGTTCAAATTCAATGAATCTAGATAAGATAAAAAGCCAAGTGTAGTTATTAAACTGGCGGCGGGGGTTGGCGGAGGATACCGAGGAGCATCCTTTTTTCCATTGTCCCCCGTCTGTCATCGCCATCCTCGCCATCTTCGCCAATTTCTTTTTGCTCGTTTTAAAGTCTCCACCCGGACATGTATTGTCTTCCTTTCGATTCCTTCATATTATATGGCGCACACGGTCTTCTCTTCGGTATGGGCGTTTTGCTCGGGAGCCATTGGCAGCGGGATGTGGTCCTTCTGAGTTTCCCTATGTGACCTTATAGGCCGTGAGCCTCTTTCATTTTGAAATTTCCTCTTTTGCCTAAGCCGCAGGAGATGGGGCCCGGGGGCTGTTCGCACGGGTCACATCCGCGAGTTTGCCACGCGCGTGTGCTGATCAGCAAGCTCACAGCATAAACTCCGCGGCACGGGCTTTCGTGATGGGGAGTCTAGCTAAGGAACTGAATCAAAATCGAGGTGTTCTGCTAGCTCGTTCAGGGAACTTTGCGGGCCTGCGCGGTTTCGATGAATCCCTTCGTCATTTCTTGGCTTTAATAGATGTGTAATTGGGCATCACATACGTGGTTAATGATAAACCATCGATACCTGGTTCGGCCATTTGAACTAGGGATCTAGGCCGTTTGCGGACCAGAGACGTTGGGCCTGTTAGCTATCATTATCACCGCCATCACCTGGGACATACATGCGGCATACTTTTTGTCCTCCCGATCTCAAATTTATCCATGCTTGAGTAATGTCACCGCTGCAGCATGTTTACCTCCTCTCCCACCAAAATCGGGATCAACCCCCGCGAGTACCAAGACATCCTCAGCAAACGACCTCTCTCCTCCCTCTCCAGCAATCTCGTGGACCCGGTCTACGCCTCCACTAAAGACCCTATTGCTGTCCCGCCATTGAGCCTGTATCATCCCGATGGCAGCATCAACTACCTAAACCATTATTATTACTACCATCATCTCTCGCACTTTGACCGGCTCGATGGTGCGCATAGGGAGCTGTACGGCGAGGACGGCGCGGAGGTCCCCCACTTTCACCATCCGGTTTCATCTGTAAACTTGGAAGTGATTCAGGAGTTTGGACGGGATGGCATCACAAAACGGAGAAACGAGGGGTTTCGCTCGATGAATGGGCATGCGACAAGGCCATATTTGGACATGTATATGCTGCGTGAAAGGGTTACGTCGTATGGCGGGAGACATAATGACTGTCTGGATCCCGAACGCATGAAGCACCGGCGCATGCAGGGGCGGCTGTCGAAGGAGAGAGCGGAGGCGCATCACCAGGATCCTGTTCCGGATGGATTTCGGAGATACTTTAGTTTCAACTGGCGAGTTTTAATGCCGAAGTCTGGGCGGCTATTCCATGTGCAGGAAGAACCCGATCTGCCAGGGGAAGCGGCAGCGGATGAAGCAGAAGTTGTTCTCAATGACGATGAATCGGAGGCATCGCTCAGAATGACTTCGTCAGTTGTGGATAGACTCGTGCGGGACTCGTTTGGGTCGATTGATTTGAACGAAATCTGGAGGGGCCGCAATGTCTCGTCAAATTCAAGCAACCTTATTGCGCCTCCTGCGCCTGTCCGTCTGAGTCCGACTAGTCCTGGAAGACGCGTACTGTCTGAATCTGTTACTGCTGAGGCCGCGGGTGCAAGTGGAGTGGCTCCGAGTGCTGCCTATGAGACAAATAATTGCTGAGAATCAATTGTCGTAACTACTGGAAATATGACTTGATTTCAGCTTTCATGGTGGCATAGTAATTGCCGCTTAAGTTCCATTAGAAGACCTGCATAATGCATATATATATATATTTATTTCTTAAAAGCAATTCCTTTATCCTTTACCAATACATATCAATGATATCATCCCATAAATGTTTATTATTATGATGTAGTTTAGTAAAAGAATATCTTACTCTATGTTCGCAAGGGCAGACCCAGCTGAGGGAAACATTAGCATTATGCACTCTGATGCGATCATGAAAGATGGTATACTTACAGCCTCGTATGCCATGTCGATGGCCATCATATTCTCGATACTGTCGGCGTTATCGTAGAGTCTGACGGCTACCAAGCAGTCAGTAAGGTCACTTTCAGAATGCTCCTCAAATACATACTCAGATCTCCCTTCGCCGCCTTAGCGAACGCCTCCAATTGATACGCATATGTACTCCAAGTCTCCCTTCCCTGCTCGAAATGACTTGAATTCTCAATCTTTCCTGTCGCATTATCCTTCACTGAAATATTGTGATATATATGCGGCAATAACGGTAGAGTAAAGACTAGGTTTTTCTTGTCTGAAGTGATAATGATTTTCGGGAGCACACCCAGAGTCCACAGTCTCGAGACTGGGGTCACAAGGCCAGCGTAAATCGTCGCCTTCTTATTCTCGCTCGAAGCAAACGAGAATTCAACGCTCGAGTACGTATCAATCTTATCATCTCGCGGATCAGTGATCAAATCGCCCCTCTTCGCTGATACGGGATTCTCATTAAGATAGTACCGAATCCAAGAAATTGGGTACCATCCCATATCCATAATACTCCCACCCGATAGGTCATAACTGAATCTGATGTCATCCTTGGAGAACCGGAAGTTCGTGCACAATGATGCTTCAATACTCTCAATCTCCCCAAACTCCTCCTTACTGCTAACGATATCCTTCACGACCTTCGCGGCTGGATGATACCACCAATGCGCCGCCTCCACGACTAGCACATTCTTCTCCTTGGCGTATTCGTAAAGCTTCTGCGCCTGCTCGGCATTCGACGCCATCGGCTTCTCGAGCAAAACTGGTTTCCCACTATCAATCGCCTTCATCGCCCACTCGTAGTGCAGCCCATTTGGCAATGGGATATACACCGCGTCGATATCTGGGTCATCGAGCATCGCGTCATAGCTCTCGTGGGTATGCGGGATACCGTGCTGCTTTGCGTACTCCTTTGCGCGGTCCTGGTTCCGTGCCGCGACAGAGTGGATGATAACAGTTGAGGGCATCAACTTGGCGGGATTGATTACTGCTTTCGGACCGATGGCCGCGGCGCCAAAGATGCCGAGTCGGAGAGGCTGCTTGGCAGAGGAGGTCTGAGTATCGTCAGATGTAGCCGTGGACCCAGGAGGCCCAGCGACGGGGTATTTCGGGAAGAGGAGGTTGTATATGCGGGCTGGCGAAAGTGACATGGTGAAGGTGGACAAAAATGGTAGGTCTAAAATTGAACGGATGTACCCCCCTATGAATTGATTTGAGAGAACCCTAGCTGTCTGTCACCTATTAAAGCAATAATATTCTAAGGAGTGATCTAGAGACGAGTGGAGTCGAATAAGTGTGAACTCCCTGGCACCGCAAGATCCGCACACTTTGTAGATCAGGGGCATGACGGTGCCACCGAAATCTTCGTCATCGATGCGCCGTATCTGGCCCGACTCATCTGCTTTATTAAGAGCGCATGCGTGGCTCGCTTAAACAAACTTTGACCCGACATGATCTAAAGGAGCTTCCACACACAACTAATTTCTGACCCGTAATATTTCTCTTCGGAGCCCTAACCTGCAACAACCGGCCGTCTAATTTTTGGCCGTCACAGTGCTTGATCGCGGCGCATTGTAAGCTCACAGAATCTCGCTATCCAAAATATGCATTGCTAATACGCCGCAGCATTAGTATATCTGCTTTGCTCCTAGCTCACTGTAGCATTCATACTGGAGTTTGTAACTCAGATGTTATTCAAGAAATTGCCGAGCTGTATTCTCTATTATTGTAACTTCTCTGGAGTCAGTTCACACGTATCGTAGATGTAGTAATCCGTTGCCGTCTCTTGTACGATTTCGGAATGCCGATTCGTATGGTTCCAGGAGTTCGGCGTTTATCTAACAGAGTCGAAAAGAGCAATGGTATGTGCCCTTCGACAAGCATACGCATTTCCGCTCTGTTTGTCGCTGTTAAGTAGAAAAAAGTGTTCATATCTCTCGTATCCAACGGTGAGTCATTGCAAGAGAAAGGTACTTCGAGCGGACATCTACTAGCCTTAAACTAAACAGCAAGGAACTTCAAGAGCTAAGAGGATTGTTTACACATATTTCAGTTATGCACTCGTAGCAAACTAATGTATCGCGTGGCCGAGAAAGGAGTTCACGAATAAAGATGCTTCAGGAGATGTGCCCAATAACCTCCGACGCGAACACTAGGCGCCGGAGAGTGGATCGATATTGGAAACACCTACACAGAACAATATCTAATCGTAAACCCAGACAATTATTCAAAATGCTAAGTTGGCGCAAATGTTCTAGCTATTTGCAAGTTAGAATTGGTCGAACAATAGAATACAACACAATCAGCAAACTACTTCGATGATCACGGGGTTTGCATTAGCTATCAGTGGGCCTGCCAGTTTATAAGTGCGGATTGTAACAGGATTTAAAGTTCGAGCTCTACAAAACGGGCTGCAATGTGAAACAAAATTACCTGGCCATCTCCTTTGGAATATTCGCCTATTTACACCTTCCCAAGTTCAGCCAGTTCTGTAGGAAGGTCAAGCGTTTCTACTGCCTTGTTGATAATCTGTCATTCAACCTCTGCAGTACTTCTAATTCCCAGTAGAAAATGTTGGAGATATTTTCTGGCATTATCTGGCACTTCGAGCATGCATTCTTCTGTTGCAACCTCTCTCCGCTCGCGATCCCGGTCGTGTGGGTGATCGGGCTATTACCGCACACGTTTTCGCTCCTCTTGATTACATACTATGGCGCACCGTTTAGTAATGTGGTGCCGAGACGGAACTTTGAGAGTATGTTGTTGCTGCCTATGAGCTGCCCGAGCGAGCGGTGTGGAAATCAGGATTCTGAATTTTTTTTCAACAGGTCTCGACGAGAAAAAGGTTCCGAAGCATATTCAGGATATCGCATTTAAATGTCAAGGTTCTCATCTCAATGGACATGAGTGTTTCCCCCTGTTCGTTGGTGCTGTGGTATGAGTTACAATCAGGGTTTCAACGAAATCCATTTGATACCAATTGTCAAATTCTGAACGATCTCGATATATATCTAGCTGGTAATGAACGCCGGTTCTGTTCCGTACTATAAGCAGAATGCCTACGTATTTATCTACGCCGTGCTTAGGATCCTCTTCAATACGCTGTACATTATCGTGTCATCTGAATAGTGAGTGTACTGTCTTCCCTGCTGACTAGTTTTCTAACGTCTCTTCTACCCCTTTCCCAGTATGAGTCTCAGTAGATCGTTGGTATGGAACATAGGGAACGTGTTGACGTTCGCGATGGTCATTGAGAGCGTTGTCTCGAGCATGCATTTCTAGGTCTGGGTTGGGGAGTCTGCGGGTTAAATGCTGTGTCTAATTGATATTAAGAGCTGCTCTTGTTCGCAGTTCACGGACGAAAAGAACTGAGAAGCTGGACGAATTCTGCCTGAAAGGTTATGCAACCGCTTATTGTGCCTGAATTATGGGGTTTCAGTATTCTAACTTGATTCACGAGGAATTTGTCAAATACTACATATTTGTAGTCGAGACATGCCATGCAATATTGGTTTTCCCCCTGTCATAGTTGAAGATTTTCATCTTTGTCATACTAATAAAACATATGCAATAAGATGCCAGTTGCATATCAAAAAAGTCACATACCAACAATGCAATACAATCCCAGCAAAAATGAGAACACGGAAGAACAAACGAATAAAACAAATAATCTCCTATCCCGCATAAAATACACATTAATAATATCATACATCCATCCATTCCCTTTTATCTAACAGCACTCCGTACTAAGAATCAAGCCATCAAATCTTTGATTCCATTGCGTCTAATACAATACAAATATATCTTTATTTTCCATTTATTGCTCCTTCCAAAACTTATTGCTTATCCCGATGATCCGTGGCTAACGGCACCCTAGACGCACCAACGCTACTCTCTCCTTCCTCGCTTTCCTCCTCGATTGGTCCATCCTCCGCGCTAGCACCAGCTACCACCCGTCCCGCAGTAGTAACACCCACACTAGTGGTCCCGCTTGACGTCGCGGCAATAGCCTTAGCCTTCCGCTCCAATTCCTGCTGTTCAGTCCGTGCCTGCTCCGGAGTCTTCACGATCGAGACCATGAATTTGAAGAAGCGTTCACCATACTCGAATGGCGGGATCGCAGAAAGCTTTTCGCGGTTATAAGAGAGCCCTTTCCAGAATGTTTCCATCTTTTTGACAAAAGAATACTATTGTGATTCGTTAGTAGCTTTAACAATTAACGGACAATTACAGTATATCGAAATTGAACATACGTGTGTGAGACAGTCGATCACACCTAGATAATAGATCTCATTCAATGGACCGTCCTGCTCATCCGTGGCACGGAAGCCGCCATCATCAGCATAGAAAATGAAGCTCTTTCGCCCAGGGTATTCATTCGACCGTAAAACATCTATAACTTGCTCTAATGATGCTGGGTTTGCCGTAGAAAATGCCCGCCGCAGACTCACTCGCCTGTCCCTCTCGAGACGTGATGGCGTCCGCTCTAGCATCTGCGTATCAGGCGTAAAGACCGTCAACGTGCTATCCCGTATATTTTCCGTATTACCCTTCCGCAGGTCATGAATTCCTATCAAAAGTGAATAATCCATAATATGAAGTCGCTCAAGCAACTTGACGTCCTTCTCTAGCTGCTTCAAAAACTGTGCTCGCTTCCGCGGTCCGAGACTAATACGCTTATCCCGCCTTAGCCAGTTAAGATCTTTCATCGTGGCGTGCTTGTTGGCCGCGAGCTTTTCCTCGTCATAGTCGCGTCCAATAGTAGAACCCTTAAGGTCGAAAGTTTGGTGGATATCTCGGTGTGGTGGAAAGAGGTTGTTCATGATGATGAAGTGGATCTTGCGCCCATAAGGTAGTTTGACACGATGGAGACCGTAAAACTGAGAGAGAAGGGTGTTGGGATTGGCTTTGACGTGGTTGTAGTACTCACGGAGGATTTTGAGGAGAAACTTATGTTCTGCATGGTGGATGGTCTTGATGATAAAGCGGTAGTCGCGCGAAAAGTAGAAGAAACTACCGCTCTTGCCTGGCGAACCGAGTTCGGAGACAATGTATTTCGAAGTGAGCGAGATGAGATAATCCGCAGGATCCAGCCGGAACAGTTGTCGCAGGTGACGGAATACCCAAGGCGCATAGTCTTTGAACTTGAAGTCGTACTTTGCGGACGGCGTCAACTCGTTCCCGGATCTATTCAGTCAGTCCAGTGTCCTGCAATAACTTAAAACTCGCAACCACTGAACTCACATGTCGAAGGCAAGTTTATGCTTTGTCGTAAAGTCATTGTCCGTCAACTCCCTATCCACCTTCGCAGTAGTCCGCGACACGGCAACACGAATTCCTGTCAACATGTTATAGGCCAAAATATAATTGACGTGGTCCTCGCCGACCTTTGTCCCAACAAGCACCCTGTCGTCCTCGAGAAACTCCTTCTTCCGCTTCTTGCTCTCTCGCTTAGCGACGATCTCATCACGCATTCGCCGAACCTCCTCACTCGGCTCGATAAGCTGCTCTTCGAGCGAGATGCTGCCGTCGACGATGGCAGCTGGCAGCGTGCGCTGTCTGGTCATACCAATTGGACTTCGAAAGCCGCTTGCTGCAGAGGCTGTCTGCGCCGAGGTCACACCAACCAGTAGAGACGGCCGCTGCGCAGATGCGGACGGCGATCCTGCGGCAAAAGAATCCCTCTCCTCGTCGTCGGTCGCTTCCGTCGTCGTTGCCGTTGTGACGGTTGTGGTGAAGGAAGATGTGGCGGACACACTGTTATTGTTTTGGCTCGCGAGACGGAGACTCGGCGACGCGTTTGGGCGCGCCTGAGAAGTAGTAAAAGCGCGGACAAGAGGTTTGGGGGAGGCGGTGGGAATAAGAACACCGGCACGCATGGAGACGCTGGTGGATGCGTTGTCGGCAGAGACGGAAGGAGAAGAGGGTGGAAGGATGGCGACGTCAGGGGACGAGACTGAATGAAGGGGTCGCGCAGGTCGGACAGGATGCATATCATGTGTAGACGAAGTAGTGGTGTTCTCCGAGGCCGGATTGTCGAGTGATGAGGTGGAATGTGAGAGGGGAGACGGTCGGTGAGACGAGACGCTAAGTGAAATCGAGCCACCAAGGGATCCTGCGGCGGTGGCAGACGATATCGGCGACACAGGCGCATTAAGTGGGGGCGTATCAAAGTTCGCTGATGGATTCGAAGACACTTTTTCGTACTCAGCACCGTTGCTCTTCGGCTTTGCATTATTCAAAGAGAGTGACGGTGACCGTCCCACGGCAGTCGCTGTTGGCGAAATAACAGGTGAAGTATTCTCGCTCCCTGCATGTCCGTTCGCCATGCTGCCGTTGTCAGAGTCCACAGCGTTGAAAGCGATATCGGGAACATTATAGCCGTTAGTAACATTACTGTTCATCCCATTTGACTTCTTGTGCGTCGAGTTCGGAGTCGCGGACGGTCGGAATTTTGAATCGAAGTAGTCGTCCGGAATCGGGTCGTTTGACACAGACAGTGAAGCAAGCCCATCATGGAAGTAATCGTCGAGTTCGAGGGCCGACGCCGACTCCGGCACCTTCCCGTCTCGGACTGTAATTGTAGACGCCGATGAACGTATAGACGGCACATTGTGACTCGTCGCCGCGGTAGCCGTGGTCTCAATGGTCTCACCGTCAACTGTCGCAGTCGTTGTCGTTGTCGTCGAGATCTTTGTCGACGCCATCGACGTTCGCGCCTTGAGCGATAGTGACGCCGAGCGAGAGACGGGCGAGAACATCGGCGATATCGACGCTGGCGAGGAGTCGAGCGACGGTGTCATTGCGGGTCGAAGTCGTTCGGCGGTCGGTTTGGTCGGCCCTCAAGTAGTAAGTTGATATGCTAATGTTGGTTTTGCCGCCGTATGTGGAAAGAAAGCAGCCCTGTGCGCAGCCGCGTCGGTGTTGCAGCATAATTCAATGCAAAATATGGTGTATGTGCATAAACAGTAATACATTTATTCCGCATTAGTTGCGCCTATGGGAGTATGCACCAGTCCGCATGCTAGACACCGTGTGCCTTTCGCGATAGTTCTCCATAGGCAAGTTGGAGGTTGACTGGACAAAGTCGAAACAAATATTAAGAGCCAAAAGGCTAGCTAGTAAATGTTTACAAAGTCTGAACTATTATTACACGAACTAAAAAAACATTAATAAATACATAGCGTGCTCCCATCGCTGTTATATAAAACCATAAGGACATAGTATCACACGAAACAACAAAGAAATTAAAAGCACACGGCACTAAATTACATTTGTCAATTCATATCATATCCCAACAAAAGTACTGGAGAATATAAGACATCCCTATTGCCGACATAGTACACACATTATCAACTAGAAACACAGCAACATATCGAAACACCCGAAACCAACGGTTGAGCGCACCCCACTCTTACTTCTTCGCGGCAGCCTTCTTCGCAGCCGGTTTTGCTGCGGCCCTCTTCTTGGTGACGCCAGCGTCCTTGGGCTTTGAAGCCTTCGGCTTCGCTACAGCTTTGGTCTTTTTAGGCACGGCCTTCTTCTCCTTGGGGACAGCAACCTTCTTTTCTTTGGGCGGAGGGACCTTCTTTGCCTTGGTGGTAGTAGGCTTCTTAGTGGGCTTCTTCTCGGTTGTGGTCTTGGGCTCCTTCTTCTGCAGCTTGACTGTGCCGGAAGGACCCTTCGGCTGGACGAAGTCGCCGGCAGCGACACCACGCTTCAGGGCAGCGTTGAACTGAGTCTCAAAGTTGGCTGCCTTGATCTTAAAATTGTTTTGAATATACTTCTTGAGGGCCTGGCGACTGTAGAAGCGAATAAGAAGTTAGTAAAGTGGGCAGATAATAGTAGAAGACGCGATAAGGCCAAATGTGGGCTAAACCAGAAATAAATTGAAAAAAATTAGAAAAAGAAAAAAGAAAAAAGAAAAAAAAATAAAAAAAGGCGAAAATAACTGAGGACGACGAGTAGCGCGTTATTTTGAGGACAGCTATTTGATGGCTCAGATTGTTGACAAACCCGCAGCGACGATCGAATGCGGGAAACTAATGCATCCTAATGCAAGACTAGCGATGATGGCGCAGCGTCATCGCCACACCAAAACAAAACAACACGATCTGCTTTCAGAGGACGTGAAACGACAACACTACCGGACGCGACCCATGGCAACATTACAAAAAAGGAACAGTAAAAAAAAATTTGGCCGAAAATTTATAGAAAATGTTGAACACATGCCTGCTACCGTTTCGCTCCTTGAGCTGTATCGCGGAAAAAGGTAATGTTAGCCAATGGCATCCATAGTGAAAGGTAGTAGAACGCAATCAAAACAAGACGAGACCAAAACAAGCAATACACTGGCAACTCACCGTTAAAATGGCCTCCTTGATCATATCTACAGAGCAGACTTTAGTTATGACATCAAGAAGACATAATCAATAGTCTTACGCAATATAATAAAACATACCCTTGTAAGCAGGATGCTCAACGGGAGCAGCAACCTTCTTAGCGGCAGCGGCGGCAGCGGCGGCTTTCTTTGGTGGCATGGCTATCGATGGGAAACTGAGGAGTAATAGGCACCTGGTAGAATGTATACAGATTGTAAAAAAATTCTGAACTGAAGGACCACAAATGCGGAAGTGGCAAAGCGGATAAGTATCAGTAGCGGATTCCAGGAAGAGGAGGGAGAGCGACCGCGGGCGATGAGCGCCCCCTTTTGTATGGGGCGCGCGGCGGTCCATCACTCCTCATCATCATCGTCAGCGCGTGTTTTTGGATGGTGCCCGCACCCGCACACAACACGGTACGGTACGCCCGCTCGCACACAATTTTACCCGCGCGCTGCCGTACCCTTCCCATAATGTGCGGCACATGACCGGCGCGCCCAACCACAACAAACACGACCGCTATCATTCGCTAATCAGCGTACGGATCCAGATAGCTTCATGTTAAATTTGAAATAAAATATAAACACATGTATGTGCGTCGAGTCTCCGCAACTTAAGAGTGTTATACTACGTCCATCGAGATCTAATGCCGCATCACTTGACATGTTACCTCATCCCTGGTCCATTTCAAAAGTTCGGCCAGGCTAACAACGTTTGATCAACCGTTATCTACATCCCACCCTCTCACCTATCCACCTGATTGTCATCGGCAAATACTTGATTCTTGGATCGTAACTAAATCCTTTATTCTAATTCCTTCCTACTGTCTCCCTGGCTTTCGCACCAATGGGTGAATTGTGTATGTATCAGTAAAATACATCCAGTAGAGATGCGTGGTACTTGCTCGCCGGTCGCAAATAGTGGCCGGCATTAGCGCGTGCTAGGAGCATTGTGAAAATGTAGGGTAAGGGCCTTGATCGACACGTCTGAGCCGCACGACTGTTTTATTCTCCGCTCTGCTGAGCACCCCTACTTATCTGATGGCTTACCTACATGTCTCGATAAGGTAAATGCCGACTCCGTTAACCGACTTCATTGTAAGTTTATGAAATATTACTTAGTAATGTGCTGAGAGTGGCACGCGAAGGAGTTTGCTGACTTACTACGGGCCGGCTACGTTTCCGGCGTGGTCGGAATTGCGATCGGGAATCCTCTCGACATCATAAAAGTTCGGCTACAGAACACATCTTCACCGTCAAGGACTGTGGAAGGATCAAGCCTACTTCTCCGGACTTCTCCGTCGACCGAGTCACTTGTATCGGACGTCGGGAGCATTGCTGTTGAGAGGAGCCGATATTTAGATTTCAACGATTTGAAGTCACTACTACACGGAGTTGCGGCACCGATACTAGGGTACGGGGCGCTAAATGGTACTCGCGTTGGCTCTTGTTTTCGCCCTGCATTAATTGTATGGAACTGTGTTCTGACGACTGTAGCTCTCCTGTTCGCATCTTACTCCATTTCGAGTCGCTCCCTGAACGACTACTTTCCTAGTCTTCCCGAGGTCGCCAAGATCTTCACAGCTGGCACGATCGCCGGTCTCAGTACATTCGTGATATCTGCACCCACAGAAATTATTAAGTGCCGTGCACAACTGAGTCACGACGGCGTGTCGAGTAGCCGAACTGGTAAATCATCATGGACTGTGTGTCAGGGTATATACAGGCACGAGGGTTTCCTTGGGTTCTTTAAAGGTGGCACTGTTACGGCATTTAGAGATGGGTTTGGCTATGGCGTTTAGTATGTACTTTGGTATTCTCTAAATTGATGAGTGTGCTAACGAGGTCTAGTTTCTGGGCATATGGTACGGCAAAGAACTGGAAGTTGGTAGAGGAAGAGACTAGTATACAGGAAGCTATACGCCTGCTTTCGGCTGGTGGGATGGCTGGATGCTTATCATGGGCATCCGTGTTCCCTCTGGGTATGTATTGACTTCTTGGAAATTCGGATCCAAGATTACTGATCTTCACGCAGACGTCATAAAGACTCGTTACCAAGCCCAGCAGCTCAACGACGACACCATTCTAGTGCACGAACGATACAGTAGTTCCTGGGATTGTGCAAAGAAGACATATGCTGTTGGCGGTCTCAGAATATTTTTCAAAGGAATGGGCGTGACCATGATTAGGGCGTTCCTGGTCAATGCCGTCCAGTTTGGAACATACGAGTGGGTTGTAAGAATCATACAAGGATAAACGTAGACGAATAGATGTCTATTGAATGAAATGTAGCTAGTAATCAATGCCATACGATAAGAACCTTGACGCCAATAAATGCATAATCTAATCCTTCCGTCGACTACTCTGACAGATTCAATTCTGTATCCTTCTCCGCCTCTTGATTCATTTCCAACGCCTTCCCTGCTGCACCGCTCCCCGAAGTCTCCCTGGACAACACCGATGTCGACTTTTCTAAGTTCAACTTGTCCTCTAACAGCTTCTTTTTCAATATTGCCTGCTTCCGTTTCTCGACCTCCAGCGTAATGGCGCTCAAATAACTCCATGCACTGCTCGAGAAACTATACTGCAACGGGGTCCACCCAAGCAAGTTTGGGCTCTTGTAGTCTGCCCCTCGCTCAACTAGCGTCCGCATAACCTTCTTATGCCCGAACTCAACCGCATAGTGTATCACCCTATTGCCTTCTGAATCTGCCTGGTTGATGTTCGCACCGAAGTCGAGTAGAAGGCACACGCTTGCGTCGTGGCCTTCCTTTGCGGCAAGCATGAGCGGAGTGTACCCCACGGTCTTGGACGTCGATGTGACAATGTCGAGGATACGCGGGAACTTTTGCGCGAGAAAATGGATTGTCTGCTCGCGGTTCTTGAGTGATGCTAGGTGCAGGGGCGTATATCCTAGCGAATCCAGCGAGATTTCGTCCGCGTCGTGACCTAACGATGCGAGAAACACCTAGGAAATGCGTTAGTACCGATTCCCGCTACCTGAGCCCAGTAGTTCATACGCAAAGATCAAAATATCCATGGTAAGCAGCATAGTGCAGCGATGTCCACCCGTTCGCCAAATCTGTGTTCAGCAGCAGGTCGGGAAACCGCCGAAGAAGCCGCTTCACGATTTCAATGCTGTTCTTCACGACGGCGCGACGGAGACGAGTAGATACGCTCTGCATATATAATTATGACAAATAGAATATGCAGATTAACTGCGAGGCTGCCTCTATGTATTAGGCGGTAGGTAAGTTATGTTCGAACTCTGCACCTCCGCCGAGGTCATGGTTAATTACGGTTACCCGGCGTCTCGGAAGTGTCCGTAAAGTCCGATCTGGTTTATGCCTATGCGCTATACCTGGCGTTTACTACCAAAATCCTTGAAATACGTGATATTCTTAGTACTTGGTCATCGTTCCTGAACAATAACATGAAGTACACTTTCGTTTGAGAGAACAGTAACGAAACAGAACGTCAGCTTGGACGTGGTTATTCATGCGTTGCCACGTGTGCACTTCGCGTGCGCATTTCGTTACCGCGGCGACGGACGGGCCCAGGACAGGCCCCACCAGCCCGTAGCCCTCCCGTTTCTCGTTCGTTAATTTCTTCCTCATTGAGCAAGCTTCTCTGCACATTCTGGTTGATTCCGCTAAAATCTTTAACGATTTAGAAGGATAACTTAGCTGTACTCTTGTCCTTCTGCTCCTGTACTGACAATTACTGCAACATCTTGTTGGATTCCACGAAATAGAAGACGCTGCAATTTCGAGAATGCTCACGATTTTTGGAGCCCAGTTACTCGATAATCTTTCGTGGAGTAAATGTTGTGTCCTTTCGACTATGTTCATGAATTTCTTTACCTAGCTAAGAGGACAGCGCACATGCAACCGCTCCATGTCCAACCTGCGACTTAGTCGTCTGACAACGTAGGACTCGAGTGATATTTGGTCTAGCAATTTGTCTTGAATTGCGTCTAATTCCTTCATTCTAATTTCTATGTATCAATTGTGTTTCTAGTATATAAATATAGTATCGGCGCAGCTCTTATGCCCCTCTCAACTCCTCAGCCTCAAACATAATGACTACTGACGTGACCCCACTTCGGTTTCTGCTGGCCGGTCCCTTGTCCCAAAAGTGGATTCAATTTATTAGTTCGGTGTCGCACAACTAGGAGTCCCATAAAACCCTGTACTACTACCTGCTAGCTGGGGTGTAAATAATGTGTTTATTCTTTGTTTGACTGGGAGACCACGCCTCGAGAGATTCGAGCTTTGAAGAGTAAGGGGATGAGGGACTACTGTCGAGGGCGGAAGATTGAGATGCTTCGCATTAAGTTTTCAATAAATTAATATAAAGACGGATGATTTTTAATCTGCCTCCGCGGAACAATCGTCGTGAACTTGAACGACTAGATTAAGGGAACGAAGCAATTGATCTATTAACTATTGTACATACAAAAACCTTTTCATTGTGCTTGTTCATTTAATCGCTATCACTCGCCTCGTCGGCAGTTGTAAGCCATTCGAGCCACCTGGGCACGAGCTCGCCAACCTTGACCATGTCCGCGTCTTCCTTTCGCTGTGGATCCTTGTACCACCATATCAATATTGCCTCTTCCTCCAAAATATCCTGATCATACAAACAGTTAATGCTGTGTAGCAGGATGCTTGAGCCCTGCATTCGTCGGGTACAATCGCGCTGGATAAGAAGCAAAAGATCGATCTGGTCAGCCTGGTCAAATACCTGACGCTCGAACAGTTTGCCCCACCGGTTTAGAACCGATTCAACCGCCGCACGAGCCTTTAATGTATTGCTGTTGATCAGATGCGAAATCCGACCAATAAGAGCAGTAATCGTCGCAGCCCGGACTTCGTGGAAAGTGACATTCTTCGCCATTCTCAGCGTACTCAATTCCAGGATCGCAATGTCAATCTCATGGTTCTCTTGTATAGCCCTCTCGACACTGGCCTGGGCTTCTCTCATGAAGTTGTCCTCATCTGAATCGTCGGAAGCGACAGTATTGCTACTCGCCGTACTGAATCGGCGTCGACGCTGCCTACGCTGAGCCTGTTCTGTGTTAATGCTTGAGAATGATGTATCCGATATATTAAGTGAGGCCATGTTATAAACCAAACCGGAAGAGTTCACAATTTCCTCGTAGTCATCTTCCTCATCGGCCTCGGAATCTTCGTATAAGTATCCGTCGCCGTCCGGACCGACCTCCAAGACATCAATTGTCTTCTCTCCCTCAGGATCGTATTTGGACAAGCACTTCTTGCCGTCAACGATCTTGTCCTTTCCGACCTTGACGTTATATGATACAATAGCGCCAGCAGCGACATGGCTCGCAGCGCCGATTGTTGCACCATTTGCTACTATCGCGCTTTCGATGATTGCGTTATCTTCGATTGTAACGTCGTTCCAGATATATGACCCTTCAATCGTCACGTTCTTCCCTATCTTACATCGTCGACCGATAACACTTCCCGTGATAACTGTTCCATCGTCCACGACGGTTCCGGCTCCGATAACAGTGCAGCTGTTGATTCTGCATGAGCGTGCCAAAACAACATCCTCCTCCTTATAAATATGCCCTCGCTGATACTGAAAGGTCTGGTCAGCCATCAAGTTGCTATCCGGCGTGATTGGATACGTCCATCGCGAGATCACATCCTTGCTGACAGCATCAAAAGTCTGCAAACTTCGGACTCGCGCAGCGTAGTTGTCAGTCACGATATGCGCAAAAATTGTCTTCCCCAGCAAATCTGACGTAAGGATGCCATGAACAAAGTCCTTTCTGATGTGATTCCAATCAAAGTTTTCGGTAAACAAGGCAGGAACGTCTGTCGAGCAAATGTCGATGTGGCAATCGATGAAGTCATTGTGAATCGCCAGGTCAGTGTGGCTGTTGAATATTTCCGGGTCTAGTGAGATCTGCCTCATGTACTTTCTAGTCTTTATTTCTTCATAGTGGACGCATTGCTTTGATTCTTCGTCGAGAACAAATATTGCTGACTCGGCACGAGCTCTACAATACATGTGAGCCTTCCCGTGTCATTTATGACTCTAAGCCGGCGAACATACCTAGTCCGGTGCAATGGACTCGCCTCTCTCAGTACCATAGTCATAATCGCATTCTTGTCTTTCGCACGTCGCTGTCTGTGCTCGGCGAGGACCTTGTCAAAGGGCACGTTGCACACAATGTCTCCACTAACGAGTAAGAAATCGGAAGTAATAAGTCCCTTAGCGTCGAGATCCCTCATCGCATCGCCGACCGATACCGATTCAGGACTGAGCACCGTTTCAATGCTAAATGGCGAAGACGGGTTGCTCCATCGAGATTTGCTGTAAAATACTTTAGAAACGTGAATGCGGCACTAGTAGAGTTCCTGATACATACGCAATGTACTCCTGAATCTTGTCCGCCTGTGTGCAGCACACAACAATAACCTCACTCACACCAGCAAGAGCTAAAAACTCGAACGTATATTCAATCAATGGCGTGTTGCAAAGCGGTAGCAGACACTGGTATAGAGCAGTTAGTGCGTCGTTCTCGAGAACTATCACTACATCCACTTGGTTTCACGTACCCTTGGCGTTTCGAGCGTAAGCGGTCTAAATCGGTTCTGATATGAATCGCTCAAAACAACTGCCTGTAACCTCTATCCAAATGGCAGCATTAGCATTCGCTACTTCCCATACCAAAGATCTCAATTCATAGGCCTCATACCTCCTCCTGATCGTTCTCCTCATGGCTGCCATTAGGCTGGCTTTGCTGCTTCACAAGCTTAGACTTAGCACCAGCTTGTCCTCCTCGTTTAGGTCCCATGATATTACAAGTATTTCAAGACGAATAAACCAGTGGCTCGTTCTGTGTGAAATGGCCCCTAACCAGAAAAAGTTTCAATGTGCGCAACTGCAAGATTTTAGAAGACCTCCCAACGGTCAGGTCCCGCCGGGGTACAAGATAATCAATCCACCACATTTCACCACATCACAAATAAGGGAGGAGGGTATTCTGGGACGCGGACACTGCTGATAGCTTAATGACGTCTTATTGAGAGAAGTTATTACTGAATAACCACACGTCAGAGTATCAACCATGAGTACATCCTGGGACAGCGATCAACCACAGCTATTCTTCGTCGACGAAGCATTAGAAGGCAACACAGGTCCAAATGCTCTACGGAACAGCATTTCGAAGAGGCATCTTAAGAAAATGGGCAAGAAGATAATGAAGGAAGGGAAAGAGAGGTCAAAAAAGGAAAGCGCGACACCTGGCATTAAGAGGAAAAGCAACAGAGAGAAGTTGAGGCTTGCGGAGCCGCTTCTTGATCCGGACAGTCCTCTCACACCATATATCACACAATACAAGAACTTCTTTGTTCCCCTTATCGAAGCCGAAAAGGCGGCCGAGGAAGAGGAGGTTACCCACCGTCTGCAAAAGTGGCGACTGGAAAAGCTTGTTGGCGAAGGCTACACGTTGGTGAATACTCCAATAATTAGCCCACTAAATAAATGATGATTAACCTCGATGCTTAGATGAATCTACATGCCAAGAACTGTGGCAAGCAGTTCAAGAAGATTGCATATGAGTTTACTCTTCCGACTTATGACAGTGGCAGATTTTCCATAGGTGACCAAGTTCTCATATCTCGTACCAACCCACTTGAAGAGAAACCGAAAAGAGAAGGAATTATTACCGGTAGACGTGAAAACTTGTTGTTTGTGGCTTTTGATATGAACATAGATGTGTCTGGGGTCTGGAGAATGGACCAGACCATCAATACTATCGCATACGCTCGTATGATCGACGCCATGGTGGCACTCGGCCGTTATGTCATGCCATATAGTGGCAGCGTCATTAACGAAGAAATCGTGAGAACAACAAGTGAAGATGAAGACAATGGAGGTGGGGGTGCTGCACTTCGGGGCTCTGCCTTAAGAGATATATTGATTGGCGCCACACGTCTCGATCAGACAAAGCCGTCTGGGCTATTCGCTAGTAATAAAGAAATAATGGACTGGTGTAATAAGCAGCTGAGTCGGCCTGAAGTCGATGACACAAAGGACGATCTGTTGAGCCATCTTAATGGCTCGCAGCTGAAGGCTGTGGCTATGATGCTTAGCAATAGGTTCTCTTTGATCCAAGGACCACCGGGGACAGGCAAAACGTGGACCATTGTTAATGTATAGCCGGCCCTCTATTTGTTTCAGTGCTACTCTACTGATTGTTACTATTCCTCAGGCAATTGCATTATTGAAGAAACACTTCAACGTAGCAGCACCTATCCTAGTCACTGGATATACTAACATTGCTGTTGATAACTTGCTGGAAGGGCTAGCCAGATGTGGCGTGAAGGCTTTACGGGTTGGTCAAACTATGCGTGTTCGTGAAGATCTTCGAGATCAAACTGTCGACTCCATGGTGAATGCTCATCCTTTGAGAGAAAAGTATGACGAAGAGAAGGAATTTTTGCAGCAGATGAAGTTACAGAGACCCACAGTAGGCGCAAATGGCGGAAAGGAAATAGGCGAGTCTTTACGATGCTAAGGTACAACTAATAGTCGATGGTGACTGACTGTCTTCTTAGGCGAATACTATAAAGAGAAATCCCTGCAGACCAAAAAATGCCAGGATCTAATGGCCAAAATTATGAAAGATATCATGAAAGCGGATATCATATGCACCACCTGTGTTTCGGCTGCAACCCAATTGCTCGAAGTACGTCTTTTATATTCCATCGCTCTTCTAGTGGCCGCGGTACTAACTGAGCATAGGCGGTCGATTTCCCATTGGTTATTATTGATGAAGGCTCTTTATCAACCGAACCGGGCACACTTATCCCTCTAATGAAAGGATCCCAGCATGCATGCATTCTGGGTGATCATAAACAGCTGCCTCCGACTATTATCAACAACAAAAATATGGCCCTTGCCTATTCATTATTCGAACGATTGTACGATCAAGGAGTCGCACCCTCGACAATGCTAACGGTCCAGTACCGAATGCATCCTCGTATAGCTTGGTTTTCGTCAAAGATGTTTTATCAGGATCGCATACAGAATGGAGAAGCTGTTCTACATAGACAGCCAATTAAGTCCTCCTTGTTCCCTAATCCTACGTCCAATCCAATTTTGTTCCTAGATCACTCGTACCAGGAGACTTTCGTGAGAACTTCTTACGAGAACTTGGGTGAAGCGCAGATCATCATTAACACCCTCTTCGCTTTATTTAACGACGACCCGAACCTGAATGGCGAATCTGTGGGAATAATCACTCCATATCTTGGCCAGGTTCGTCTACTTACGAAATATCAGCAGTCATGTGTTGGAGCACAACCAGTTAATCAGATTTCCGCACGTGCTTACATGAATAATGGTGCGCAATCCTACTATCAGCAATCGCTCCTCCTAGAGCACAAAATATCAAGAGTCGAAATCAACTCGGTCGACAGTTTTCAGGGCCGTGAGAAGGATATCATCATATATTCTGGAGTGAGATGCAACATGCGTGGATCGATCGGATTCTTGGGCGACGTTAGACGAATGAATGTTGCCTTGACTCGTGCGAAGCTGGGAATGATTTTGGTCGGATCTTCATCGACTATGTCGAAGGGACTGGTATTTGATTCGTCGCAATCTGAGGCCGAACAGGAAGTTAGAAATACTGGGATTCTCAGCGCTTGGTCTGAATACATAGCTTGGCTCAGATCGAATGATTTGATCATGCCATCACCGTGGTGATTGACGTACGTATGACTGTAATTGAATGTTTTATTGGAAGGCCATTGTATCAGGAGTTATCGAGTCTGACTGAATGCTATTATGCAAATATATATATATGTATGCTACAAAGACATAATTATGTTGTAATGTACATTAAGTTGTAAAACTTCTGAGTATATAGCCCTATCGGTTCTTAATCTCGGCTAGTGCGACGTCAGCTGAACTGAATGACGTTGTGATTCGTTTCGTATCGATAGCGAGATAGCAATTTGTTTACGATTAATGAGAGTATGAGCTCTAATGTGAAATATACTGGAAGGTATATGAGACCTGTCCATGATCGACTTCCTGCCTCAGAAGCAAATCTTGAATATCTTTCATGCTCTCAGTCGTAAAATGATTCCAGGTCGAAGTATCGCCATAGAGCATCGCAGGAGCCTTAACAAACTGCCGACCATCTGACTTGCATCGCTTGCATTTGAATGTGATATGGGTGTCGGAAAGAGTCTCCGGAGTAAATGAAAAGAGCTGCCTGAGACCGTCGAGAGAGAAATGACGCTCGACATCCTGGGCTTCATCGACGACGCAAGATGAGAGGCTCTGCTTATGAGACTGACGCTGAAAGATCTTCTCCTCAATCGTGCCTGTCGCGATGAGCCGATAAACGAAGCAATCCTTTTTCTGGCCATCACGCCACACACGCGCCAGAGCTTGTTGATCGGCGGCCGGATTCCAATCTGAAACCAAGGTTATAAACCAATATTGGATATGCAAAAGTCCAGGATACATACCAGGATCAATAAGAACCAGTCGATTAGCGCCAATAAGATTAATTCCGCACCCTCCGGCCTTACTACTTAAGAGGAATACGAATTCATCCCCTTCAGAATCATTGAATCGGTCCACCAATTTTTGTCTCTTGCTCACATTCATGGTTCCATCTAGGCGTAGGGAGCCGTATCTGTATCGTCAACCGCCGTCAGCATATCATCTCGAAGTCTAAATTTTCACGCGGTCTCACCTCTTACTGCGGCAGAATCTTTCTAATAAGTCTAATGTTTGTGTGTAATTACTGATAAGAACAATCTTGTCGTTTGTGTCGCGCCTAATCCTTGCTAGCATCCTGAAGGAAAAGATCAGTCCAAGCCTCAGTATATCTAGATTAGATATACTATCTACCTTTCCAGGACCTGCATCTTTCCCGATAGAGTCGTATCAACATCTCGATCCCTACTCGCTCGCGCGTCTTTGGGAATGTAGTTATCAGGAAATAGCTCTTCACAGCCTTCAATATCCTCAGGCAGATTCAACAGGTCCGGGTGGTTGCAAAGTTTCTTTAACAGACCAATTGCCTTAAGAGGCTGCGACTCCGCGCCCCTCAACAACTTTTTTATGTCTGGCGAGGTGATAAAGTGACGATAGAGTGTCTCTTGGAATGGTGACAGTTTGCAGAACACAACATGCTCATATTTGACTGGCAGATACTTCGACAAGATATCATTCGTCCGCCGAATAATGAACTTGTTCACCAGGGATCCAAGTTCACTGAGCTTTTGATCACCTTTCTGACGATCATCATTGGTACCGTCAGCATCGCGTCCTCGTAAAATCGGAATCTCATAGATCTTTCTGAAATCGAGACGGCTACCCAATAGACCAGGGTTCGCAAAGTTGAGCAAGGAGAAGTATTCAGAAAGATCGTTCTAATTGTAATTAGCCTTGCGGCTCGATGACCGATTTTGACGAAACTTACTTGAATAGGAGTCCCAGATAGAATCACGCGTCGTTGAACATTCAAGGAGTCAAGAGCGGTAAATGTCAAAGACTCATTATTCTTCAATCTGTGTCCTTCATCACAAAGCATGAGACCTATTTTTGTGTCTTTGAGTTCGCCCACATTCATTCGAAGAGTTTCGTAGGAAATAATCAACACTGTAAACATGAGTTTCTGCTCAGTAGTTAAAAAATAACGGGAGCTTACCAGGCCTGACAGCTGCAGTTTTTCCTGAAGCTACCGCCCACTGCTTCAATTGTCTTGTAAGCTCCAATTTGGAAGCCTTTCCGTCGACTGCAAATGGATTAAGTGCGTCCTTTCCAAGCCATTTCACTAATTCATTTGCCCAGTTTTTCACCAAACTTGACGGACACACAATTATGCACTTTTCAATTGTCGGCTTGCCGGCTTCAGGAGATTGACGAAGGAGTGTCCACATCAGAGTGATACATTGAAGCTACAAAGATCAGTTATTAAATTTGAGCTGTGACCATTTCATAGACACTTACAGTCTTTCCGAGACCCATCTCGTCTGCCATAATACATCCATTTGCTTTAGGATCTATCAAACCAGTTGTGCACCTATACAAAAAGTTGACTCCCTCCACCTGGTGAGGTCTAAGAACCTTCGCCAGTCTAGGATCGATCACGACAGGGACTCTCGGCCTTTCATTCACTAGATTCTTATTGAGGCCCAACATTTCAGCCAGACTCTTGTGTATTCGAGATACGGCCATAGGTATTTCCGGCTCGACCGGGGTTCCTGGCTCAATCTTATCAGCATCATCGACTGTTGGATCGTAGAGAACAATGGCGAATTCTCCTGAAGGATCATGTAGCGGCCGAGCGACGAAGTTCGCACGCCTGATCATGCCCAGTGCAGGAGGAGGCCTTCCAATCATGCCATCAGGTTTCTTTATCATTGGAACGGAAAATTTCTGCCGAAATACGAGACTGGCATCCTTAGGTCGATACACGGGAAACTTGTTCATTGACTTGGCGTCCAACAGCGTCCTGCTAGCATCGTCGAAATAAGAGCCGTCATCTTTTGTGTCATATTTGCTATCTTCACGATAATCGACTTTACGACACTTGCGAAGAGGTTGCTCGCGGGTGCTTTCTTTGAATGCACCTGGAGATTTAAACGGTTTGGCCAGCGTCGACATTGAATCAACGCTTGCTGCCCTGCGCCTCAAAAGGATATTTCCACCGCTCGCCGATGACGGTGACGACGCAGAAGCAGCAGCAAGAGTGTGCAGCGTAACCATAGCGAAACTTGAGCTGACTAGACTGGATGGTGGTGGACGTTGTTGTGACGAGGTGACTGTGTTGTGGTCAGGGCGTTTGGATGTCGTTACTCTCCGAAACAAAATGCTTGTTTACCGTGTATAACACGTCCTGCTGCTGATATAACCAGCCATATACAACGGTATTAGCCCCCTTTAAATAACACGAGGCTTACAAGAGTTAATTAAATTATTTCATTAATTCAGTATAAGAAAATTTGTAGAAAATTTATTTTCATTTCATATCTGGAGCATATTTGCGTCGGTCGTGATTGTGAATCCTGGTTCGTAAATGCCATAAACGCATCGCTATCTGGTGGATAAGCCATGACGCGTTTGGACGCGCAGTCACGTGAAATACGCGTCACGCCAATCCTAGCGCAGAAACACAGCAGCAGATGCGGAAAATGAGTTAAGCACACCGCTTGCAGTCATTTAAGCACAAAACCTTGAAACACCTTACAGATAGGAGGATAATTTGAAGCAATTTCTCGGATAAGATGTGTTCTCGCAACACGTCTATCTTTTGTCAACTTAAGCAAGACGGCGCATTTGCAGCACTAGCTACTGCAACGTAGATTTCTACGCATCACGCCGAACCATAGATAGATCTTGTGTCTAACTTGACGAGCATCCAATTATGTCGCTTCTAGTTCGCCAGTGCGGTCTTATTTTGGAGATAGCTTATCGACAACAGGGATGATGAACTAGGCCCACCAAACCTGGGGAGATTCCCACAGACCCCTTGCTCCAGCCTCCACGCTCTCATATACTCTTACGGGGCATAATTTAGCTTAAACCGGCATTCAGCTTTTGCTTTAAATTGGGTTCGAACTCGCAAATCACATTATCTACTTACGTGAATCCAAGGGGCTTGTATCGCTTGCTCGGTGAGATGGACTGCGGCGTTGATCTTGCTGCGGCGCCCAAGTAGTAAGTCAACGTTGGGCGACATACCGTGAGGAAAACCCGACTTGGAAGCCATCAACAAAAAGACGAGATTTAGACGAACAAATGTCATCGCCCTCTTTCTTGCATTAATACGTCTTTCAGCCATTTAGCTAAGAGGAGCTTGGTCACCGAGTCGAGTTATTCTTTTCTACTTGTTAGCCGGGATCTCTAGTCATTGCTGTTTTGTTCTGCGGCATATTTATTGTCAAACACAATGGGGTATTTACCTTTTACCAATTTTGAACAGAACAACTATTAAACTTGCTATGTGGTCTAATCTAACAAGTCTGACTCTAGCTATACTCCGTCGCGGGAGAATTCAAGCTCAATTAAAGGTATCCACGCTGTTCTGACAAATTGCGCTTTGGTTGTTAACATAACTTACAGTCGTCGCTCGATTCCGTCCATTAAATTCCATCGAGCTGCAACATGGTGGATCTCAGATCGTCAAGTTTGCTGGAAATGACACTTGTACCTTCGATGTACGATATTTCCGTGTTTCCCGGGGCATGGAAATACTAACTATGAATCTTCAGACGAAGGAGTTCTCCGGAAATTTCACTTTTGATCGAGTATTTCCTATGGACAGCAAGCAGAGCGAAGTTTTTGACTTCAGTATCAGATCTACGGTAGATGGTACGTTGTAAACAAGATCATACACTGACAAAACTCGCGCTGATCAATGAACCATCAGACATCCTAAACGGCTACAATGGTACAGTATTCGCCTATGGACAGACTGGTGCGGGAAAGTCATACACGATGATGGTAGGCTCTGAAGTGCTACGAAGAATGGGGAATAACGGTCGCTGAGAAATCTAGGGCTCAAGCATCGAGGGAGGACACAGAGGCATAATACCCCGGATAGTCGAACAGATATTCGCATTAATCATGCAGAGTCCAGCTGAGATCGAGTATACTGTCCGCGTCAGCTATATGGAAATCTACATGGAACGGATTAAAGACCTTCTGCATCGTGCGTTTGATTTAGACCTGCCTGTGCTATAAATTGGCTAACGTTAATTGCAGCTCAAAATGACAATCTTCCTATCCATGAGGAAAAGTCGAAGGGCGTCTACGTGAAAGGACTAAGCGAAATTTATGTTTCCACAGTTCAGGAGGTGTACGATGTCTTGCGGCAAGGAACAGCATCGCGAGCCGTTGCGACCACCAGTGTGTACAACTGAGAGTATGTCTGCGACGTCCTCTAACAATTCCTTCATTAGATATGAACCAAGAATCTTCACGCTCACACTCCATCTTCGCCCTTGTTGTCTCCCAAAAAAACATCGAGTCAGGTAGCTCGAAGACTGGACAGCTATTCCTCGTCGATCTTGCGGGCTCAGAGAAGGTTGGCAAGACGGGCGCTTCGGGTCTCGTTCTAGAGGAAGCAAAGAAGATCAACAAGTCACTTTCTGCACTCGGTATGGTCATCAATGCGCTGACGGATGGAAAGTCCACACATGTGCCTTACAGAGATTCAAAGCTCACTCGCATTCTTCAAGAGTCTCTTGGTGGAAACTCGCGTACTACACTTATTGTCAATGGTTCACCTTCAAGCTATAACGACTTAGAGACACTGTCAACTTTGAGGTTTGGCGTGCGAGCGAAAAATATTAAGAACAAGCCCAAGATTAACGCTGAGATATCACCAGCGGAATTAAAACAGCTGCTGAAGAAAGCGCAGTCGCAGAACTCAGCGTACGCTCAGTATATCTCATCATTGGAGAAGGAGCTTGCGCAGTGGCGAACAGGAGAGCAAGTCCCGAAAGAACGATGGATGCCATTGGGCTCGGTTTCGTTATTCTTGTCAACAGAGATCTCTTCACCACATACGCCGTCTACGGACGCTCCTAGCACACCTAGGACGCCAATGGCAGCCGACCTGCTGCTACGAAGTGATACTCCACGGCCAACTCCTCTAGATTCTGATGAGCGAGAAGAGTTTCTTCGCCGTGAGAACGACCTCCAAGATAAGTTAGCAGACAGGGAAACAGTCGTCAGCGATCTAAGCTGCATAATAAAAGAGCTCAAAGATGAAAATACTTTGATGCGAGTTCGTGATGCCGAACTCGTCGAAATGGACGAGAAACTTCAATCTGAGATCTCCAAGCTCAAACAGGGACTGGAGAGGCTGCATTTTGATTTTAAGGAAGCGACAGTTACAATAGACGGTCTGAAGGAACTTAATGCTGAGGTCACTGCAGAACTTGATAGTGTTCGAAAACAGCTCTTGGATGCGACGCTACTGGCACAAGAGAAAAGTGCTAAGCTTGAGGAGCGTACGAGGCGCAAACGAGACAAGATACGTGATATGACGAGGGGTTTCGAATACTTCGCTTTGAAGGATGAGTTTGATGACATTAGTGAAGACTCGATGGATGGCTATAGTGGGATATTGGAAGAGGAGCGTGAGAATAAGCGCGTGGGTTATGCTGAAAAGGATGAAAAGAAGGATTGGATTGCCGCTGCGCTCGCTATCTTGAACGATCTTGAAATTGGCGGAGCGCCTAGCCAGCTAGGTGGACCTCGTCTTACTGCGTTGAAAGTCTATTTGATGGAGGCAAGCGAATTTATTTCGCGAACTGAGCAATTGCTAAGCAGCAGACTGGAGTTGGTCGAAGTCCAAATGGCGCGTTCTGAAGAAGTCGAAACACTACTCAAGGAGCTGGAGGCCACCATCGCGACTTGTGTGCAGACGAAGGAAGGAGAAGTCTCGAAGCTAGATGACTACATCAGGACAAAACAAACACTTCTAGAATCACTCCTCTATGATTCTAGAAGGAACCTGGGTATTGCGATCGGTGATAACAAGCGACTACGGAAGATCCTAGCCAGTGAAACCGTATCGACCCCACCAAGCGCGAGACCTTCATCGTCGTCTTCTGTGTTCTCATCTTCTTCTATCTTGTCGAATTCGACTCGACCGAGTGACGCAGTCACCGACTCCCCCAGCACATTCACGTCAGCATCACCGGTTGCCTCTGCGCCACTCTCAGCGCCGTCTTCCGTACCCACATCCCCTAGCAAATCCCGCGAGGGCAAGTCTATGAAGCAACAACTCGCTGACTTCGAAACGGTCAAAAAATCTCTCATGCGCGACCTCCAGAATCGGTGCGAGCGCGTCGTCGAGCTCGAAATCTCACTTGACGAGACCCGCGAGCAATACAAGTCCGTCCTCAAAGCTGCGAATGCGAGCAAAGCGCAGCAGAAACGAATGGCATTACTGGAGCGGAACCTGGAGCAGTTGACACAGGTACAGCGGGCGCTTGTAGATCAGAATGGGCAGTTGAAACAGGAGGTGGCGATAAGTGATCGCAAGCTTCGTGCGCGGAATGACAGGATTGGGGGATTGGAGATGTTATTACAGGATGCCCAGGAGCGACTTGCCGCTGAGACGCAGGGATTTGAGACCAGGCTCGGAGCGCTGCGGGAGCGGCTGGAGGATGTGAAAGCGTTTAGACGGCAGGCTGAGGGAAGTGATTCATCGCCCGGCAGTGGAATCGGAAGCTTCTCCCTTCAGAGTGGCCAACGAATAGTGAAACCTCTCCGCGGTGGTGGTGGAAATAGTGGCAGTCCCAGCCGCATGACTGGAGGCAGCAATCCGCTTGGATATTCGAAATCGGGGACCTTGGAAAGGTACGATACGAATGTCTCACCTACTAACGCGCAAAAGAGGACTAGTTGGTTCTCGAGATCATAAGGAAGTAATACGATCCGAATACGAAAGAGATAATTAGAGTTTATATCGTGCGTAATTTTCTTTTTTTTAATGTCGTACATAGTTCTACCTTGGGCTTCTAATTCGTGAAGTTTCTTAGGTGGCTGGGATATGCATTTTGTGTTAAGGAATGATTGGGTGGAGATCAAAGTCACGGTGTTTTGTGGGTTATTTTCTTTTCTGCGAAAACTTGCAAGTTTCTTGTTTGCTATGTTACATGTAAAGCGTTTAAACGCACTTAGAAATTGCTTTCTCTAATATACATCCAAATTGGCTGAAAATATTCTTCAATATAAGCCTTATGTACTCGTATCCGGTCTATACTCGCACTTACTCCTCATCTGGATCAAATAGATCGAGATCCAACAATGCGGCGTGTTCTACTGCCACCCTACTTGACTGGACATGGCTGTTATTCGCCGGTTGGATATTCGCAATATTGTTGGCATTACTACGATTGGCATTCGAATCCTGCATTGCCTCCTTCGCGTCCGCATAGTCGTCTGGACTAGAAATCAATTGGTCCTGCTCATCCTCCTCGTCACCATCATCGCCCATCTCATCTTCCTCGTCATCCATGTCACTCTCAAACCCATTAAAACCGGCCATTTGCCTCTTCCGCCGTCTTTCAAGCGTGCGTTTCCTCTTATTCCAATTACCACCTCCCGCGGCAACATTTCCACTACTGCTCGTCCCGTCATCTCCGGTCGTGGCGGTCGTGGCCGCAACGGCAGCAGTAGCAGTAGCAGAAGAAGTCTCTTGCCCAGGCACCACCACCGCCATCTCAGTCTGAACCACGCCCTCGTCACCTGCACCGCCCGTGAGGCGATTATACTGCACCAGCACACCTCGCCGCATCTCATCCTCGGCAGGCCAGGGCAGGTTCGCTGGGATGGATGACGGCTCGGCAGTCATTTCGCTGATCGTCGCAGCGGCGACGGCAGCTACACTTTCTGCTTTTTCGAACTCGGTTTTTGCTTCATCCGCTGCTGCTGCTGGTTTGGCAGTTGTTGTTGGAGTGGCGAGTTGTGGTGTCGTGCGATTTGTCCAAGTAGGTGGTGGAGCAAACCCAGGTGGAGCAGTAGAGAACTTCGAAATTTTGGTAGCGTAAGCCAGAAGTTCGGAATACGACGTCTTCGCGGTATCTTTTTCCGTTATTTCTTCCTCGCCAGGCTTCCGCTTCTTCTTCTCACGGGCTCCAGGTACGGTCACTAACTCAGCTCGTGCGTCTGCAAGGGCCGTGAGAAGCGTGTTGATTTGTCCGTCGAAGACCTCCGCTACGGCGGTGAGTTGTCTTATGAGGGCAGTGTTCTCTTGGTACCTGAGTACTATAAAGAAAAACATTAACAACCAGCCATATCAATAAAGAAGCAACCCTTACACTCATCAACCGCTACACCAAGTTCCAAGTCCGCCTCCAATAGCTCCTTCGCCACTGATGGTGAGGGGGCGTACCGCCCTACGGTGCGGATGAGATCTGCGACTTTGCGTTCAAACTCGTCAAGGGCGTCAAAGATTGCTAGCTTCGATTCTGAGGAAGTCCTAGATATTGGAATACTATTGCCAACTGTAATTGTAGAAGTGGCTGCCGGTTGTTTCGCGACAGATGGCGTACTAGCAACGCTCGGCGTATTCGACCTCGTCAAGTTTCTTGAAACTGGGACAGTGGATCCCGGGGGTTTGAGTGTTTTCGGCGACGTAGTTTCAAGCCCTGTGGCTGCCGTCGTAACGATCGTCCCCCGCATAAGAAATTGACGTTTCCGCTCCGCGATCACCCCCGCAAGTGATGGAGGCGGCGGGGGTGGTGGTACCGTAGCTTGTGCTGAACTCGGCGACGCTGCTGCCATTAATGATAGCACCAAGCTTGTAGAACTGAAGGGTAAGAGAGCGTCGGAAGTCGATGCGATTTAGCGGCAGCTATCAGGCATCATTTGCCGATTGGACATCCTATTTTAATACAATTTCTTATCTACTGACACAATAAAACCCAATATCGCGAAAGAACTAGGTGCAGACACTCCGTAAGTTAGACAATAAGGAGTGTCCTGCTAAGTTGTTGCTGCTGATACCAAAATGCGAAGCGATCGGAGATCAAGATCAATTGTTTCACGCAAGGTCGTGATCGCAAACAGCGTAACGCACGTGATCACAACGCCAGTTTAGGGCGTCCTAGGGATGATTTAGAAGCACAGCTAAGCTTCGAATGTCTTGGTTGCTTTACGATGAGAAATATCTGAATAGTTATGAGACGGAAGACGTGAATCATATAGTGGTTATCATCTGGTGGTGTTGGCCTGTAAAGCGAAGGACTTTATCGACACATTCGATTCACTGCCCGCTTCCGGCTCTCATGAATCACATTCTCTTTACTTTTTCTAGCTCCCCAACGTATCTCCTGGTAGGATGGGCATGGATATGCATGTCAAAAATGTGTCGTTCGACTGAGAAGTTGAGCTGCGATCTGTTGTTACGGCAATTGCGAAAATACTGTTCGACAGTTAAGTGCCGTCCAAGGCAGTTGTAGGGCACTGAATGCGCTCTAATGTATACAGGGTTCAAACCGTGTGTAAGTAAATGTACCACGAACGTACATACCATACTGTCGATCTTGTTTGCAATATTTCCGCCTTGAAAACAACTGTGATACCATTCCAACAACCGTTCATATTATACAAGCTAAAAATGCCATCGCCCAAAATATTCAAACTCAAAACAAAAACTGAACGCCTTTCGTCTGAAACTTTAAAGATTAGAGTCAAATACCGGCTGTCTACAATCAAAAAGCAAAAAAAAGTTGTCTATCCTAGCCGTTAATGAATCTAGCGAGTCTATGTTTGTAAGTTACAATTATTCGCGACCTGCTTCCATTCCAATAGTCGTGCCTTCACCTGTTTATACATGAAGTATATATAATTCCGATTTGGGTATATCAATGTAGTTGGTCCCCTCGGACAAGGCGCGCCGGCTCGGCACCAGCGAGCGGTATTCTAGCCGTATCCAAAATTGTCGCAGCACATTTAATGATGCCTCAAATCTCCTTAATCTCCTTCAGATGGATCAGATGCTTCTCCAACACATTTAGCAGATTCTCCTTCGTAAACGGCTTAGCCAGCACGTCGTTCATTCCATGCGAATAGTATGTAATGACATCATTTCCCGACACGTTACCCGTCATCGCGACAATCGGTGTCAAGGGGTCAAACTGTCGAATGAGCGACGTGGCGCTCACACCGTCAAGGTTAGGCATGACGATGTCCATTAGCACGATGTCGTATTTTGAGATGTTCATCTTATTTACAGCAGCGAGGCCATCGATAGCGACGTCAACGTCGCAACCAAACAACTGGAGGAACTTTCCGGAGACGCGGCGTGAGGTAGCGTCGTCTTCGACAAGGAGGACTTTCGGCGGGACGGCCCAGGCGTGTGCGAAAGTGGGAGCGGAAGGCTGGAAAGAGTCAGCGCTAAAACGTTTAGAAATAGAGCGCAGACGACTCACTGATTTTGACGCTCGGGAGTAGTCCAAGTTCTTCTGAACCTGGTCGAGGTCCATCATGTCCTGGTCGAGGTTGTCGTTTGCACTAGCGCTCGTACTAGAGTCCGAATGTGGTTGCTGGACGCGGTCGATCAGCTTTTTGGACCGGCCATCATTGATGAACTGCTGCTGCTGCATGTACAGCTGCGATGATGTCGACGAGCACACAACCTGCACGCGCTTCGCCAGCTCGTTAAGGTAATCCAGGCCATGGTCCTGGCGCGTCATCCCCATGCCCTGGCCTTGAAAGTCCTCCGGCCGTCCGGTCATCATCGCGGCCGACGCGCGGTTGAAATCCACGTCCGGTGTGCCCGCATACGGCTGCGACGTGTGTGGCCCCGCGACAAGCGCCTGCATGTGGGTGAGCATGCTCCGCATGAGCTCATCACGCGCCTCGTTCGACCGCTGCATCGTGATCATGCTGTTGAGAGTGTTTTCGTAGTTGGTTGTCAGAGTCTCGATGTGCTTGGTGAGCAGTGCCTGCATCGACTTGAGCTGCTCGACCTCGGTCTCGAGCTTGCCCATCTGCTCGGACGACGGCGCGTCCTCGATAGGCATGGCGCGGCGCGGCGCAGGCGCCTTTCGTTTGATGTTGTCAAGTTGGGTTTTGTTATGGAGTTGAAAGTCGGGATGTTTGAATTCCCAGGCCTAGAGAGTCAGTGTGGTCTCTTGATCATACGCGGGGAGCGGGAATACAGGGGGGAAGAAGGGGAAGGGAAAGTGGCTACTCACGCTCTCGCCGTATGGGCATATGCCGCCCTCGTCCGTGCTGCGGACCTTGTGAAAATCGTATTTGTTGAGTTGTCGGACAAAGCTGGCAAAATTACTGTGCTTGAAGTGCCGTGGCAGTATGCTCTTTGTGAACTCATTTGTCTGCTAGAATTAGTGACTAGAACCACAGTGGAAGAGAGTTAACCGACCTCAAGGACGACGAAGCTGTCGCCGGCGTCGCTCCAGCGGACAATGTCCCTGTAAGACGGATCCTCTAGCATTCTAGATAGTCAGACGCATGCAACGGTAAGTCAAAGACGAATCACGCGAGCTTACTTGAAGAGCTTCTTGACCTGCGATGCGAGTTAGAACGACAATGCAACAGTGGCGAGATCAATTGGTAGCAGAGAAAATACATACAAAGTCGCTTGACGACCCGATCCCGGCAGTGCTCGTCGTATTCATTGTAGGGGTGACAGCAGTCCGAGCCGAAGCAGCCCCCGTAGACGGGATCAGGTAGGATTCTTCCATCGACGGAAGTGGAGAAGACAAGGTAGCTAGCGAAGAACGGCGCAAATCGGAGATGGTTGGTATAGGCAGTATATGAGTCTCGTATAAAGCGGAATAATAACGAGAAAGAGCGACAAGAGGTAAAAGTTAAGGAGCGTGGAAGTATGACAGCATCGGGATCGACCTTCGGAGCGATGGGCGAGCCGGGGAAGTAACACGGGCACAGCTGAAAGCTTAAAGGGAAGACGTCTCACGGGCTTGAGAGTTGGGCAGAGGCAGGCCGAGATGCTCTCTGCTTGTGCTGTCCGCTGTAGTACTGCTCGAGCTCTCTTTGCTGGCTTGTAAGCGTTCTTTTGGGTCTTCGTAAGGCAAGAATTCTAGATTGGCGACGATTTCGCGGCTCGACACCAGCACGTGTGGGCAGCCGGAATCGCGATCATCTGATAAAATTTATTCGCGTAGTCCCTGACACACCGTCCGGTCTAGACCACTCCTTCCTCCATGTCTCCTGTCTCGCCTCCTGCTGCCAACCCCACCGCCGCAGCGCCGCCGGGCCCTGCAATAACGGCATGACGTCGTCCGACGCACTCTCCGGTACCGGCGCAAATGTTTCGCGTGTGGACTTCGGGCAGTGTCGGCCGTAGCCGGCATCGTCGACTTCGTGTCGAAACGGCTGTCTGGTTGGTCTGGCAAATTATATCAGTGAGTCAGCTACAAGCTATGCCTTCTGAGACTAAGTTATGCGCCGACTGTTGAATCGTTTCCAGGCCGCCGCATTATCCGCTCCAATATCCGCTTCGTTCAATTCATCTCTACTTTCTGCCTGTTTGTTTCGTGCTTTCGCGCTGCATGCTTGTGCATTCCGTCTCAATTTTTCTTTGGCTGCTTCTTCTTTGGTGCATTTGACCTGGCAGTTTCCCGGGGTTTTTTGGGCTAGAATGTTGTATGTGCGTTCCGTTCATGTTGTTAGATATCCCTCTTTTGGTAGTGGTAGATTTTTTGTCTGGTGCGCATATCAATTTTACGAGGGCTTGAACTCATTAGCGTAAGTGGACATCTGGGACCCTATGAATGGATGACAGTCGTCCACTCATATTGAGGCTTGCAGAGAACTAGCAAGAACTGGCAGGCTACGATGATTTCTTCGTGTCCTGCCCGCGTTGATCTGGAAGAGAAGCTTAGTGACCGAGACACGCTAAATTCTGTTGAGAGGCTAGCCGAATGCAATTCTCTTCGCTCTCGCCTTCGCTTTTGGTGCAGCACCTAGGGCGAGATGACTTTTCAGAGGAAACGAGTATGCCAGTGGAAGGAGGGAGCTGACTTAAATAGAAGCTATGCAATGACACTAACAATATAATTGATCTTTGGGACTCCCCAAAACAGTTCGGCTACGAACCCTACCCTGAAGCTCCTATGACGTCTATGACGTGACGCGCTTAACGCGTATCCTCCCAGCCCTAGTAATTATTGTGACGCGCTCCGATGTTGAAGTTGCCAAATCGTGAGAGTTCGTGAGCCCTGTCTCAGCGGGATACTTTGCACACACAACACAGCTCCACAACATCTGCCGTTATTAATATATTATAGCACTTTGATATAATCAGTTGTCATGGGGATTAAAGGTATGATTTTAAAATAGTAGGTTCGTCGGCTACTGCGATTGAAGGGTCTAACGTGTGGCCGGTGATAATTAGGATTATACCAGACGATTGCGGATAATGCGCCTAAAGCGATCAAAAACTCAGAGATCAAGAACTTTTTCGGCCGTAAAGTCGCCATTGTATGTGTGCAATTTGTCTTACGTAGAAATGACAAGCGTGGCTAACAGAACCACTGTAGGACGCGTAAGATCGCACTGATCTGCCCCTCGACTGGCTGGATTGACCATCAACTAATTTGTGCAGGTCCATGTCTCTATACCAATTCCTCATCGCTGTGCGACAACAAGATGGTCAGCAACTCATGAGCGAAACAGGCGAGACAACAAGGTGAAGCAATCTTGCGTCCCCCTCGCATCAGTGCCGTATTAATGCAATGACACTGACGATATGATTCTAGTCACTTAATGGGCATGTTCTATCGCACACTCCGCATCATCGACAATGGTATCAAACCCGTCTACGTCTTTGATGGACACCCCCCTAAACTGAAGAACGGCGAACTCGCAAAACGCCTCGTTCGCCACGAAGAGGCCACGAAGGCAATGGAAGAGGCCAAGGAAGCCGGAACCACCGAGCAGCTCGACAAATTCGCGCGGCGCACTGTCCGCGTTACGCGGGAGCAAAATGAGGAGGCGAGGAAGCTACTCCGGTTGATGGGAGTACCCTATGTTGACGCACCGTGCGAGGCGGAGGCACAGTGTGCCGCGCTGGCGAGGGCGGGAAAGGTGTATGCCGCTGCGTCTGAGGATATGGATACGCTGTGTTTTGCGGCGCCGGTGCTGTTGCGGCATTTGACGTTTTCTGAGCAGCGGAAACTGCCGATTACGGAGGTGAAGTTGGCGGAGGCCTTAGAGGGGCTGGAAATGCCGCTGGAAATGGTAGGTGGCGTTTTGTTTGAGGTGGTATCAACGGGTTCTGATGGTTTGATAGTTTATTGATCTATGCATTCTTCTCGGATGCGATTACTGCGACGCGATTAAGGGTGTGGGACCAGCAACCGCAGTGAAGCTGCTGAAGGAACACAAATCTCTAGACGGCGTCGTCAAATACTTGGAAGAACACCCGGACAGCAGGTACAAGATCCCAGAGCACTGGCCATACCAGGACGTTAGGGAACTGTTCATAGAGCCGGAGGTCACGGACCCCGAGGCCCTGGATATCAAGTGGGTCGAGCCTGATGTTGAGGGACTGGTGGAATACTTGGTGAAGGAGAAGGGATTCAGCGAGGATCGGGTACGGGCTGGTGCTGCGAGGCTTCAGAAGAATTTGAAGACTGCACAGCAAGGTGGGTAGTAATTTTTGATTCCGATGGTCTTCTACCTCTGATACACGTCTTATAGGTCGTCTTGATGGCTTCTTTAAGGTCATACCCAAGGAGAACGGTGACAAGGACAAATCAGCTGCGAAGCGCAAGCAGGCTGAGAAGACGAGTGGTAAAGGGAAGAAAGCAAAAATTTCCGTAAAGAAGTAGTTCTAGTATATTATAAAATGTACTGTAAGTTTTAGTTTCCGTATCGGTTCCTTACCTGAATGCGGTTTTCATTGAGTAATGTCATTCTTGAAAGACACCCAGTCACTAGAGAACCACACCCAACCATGGCGCACACCTTCTAAATGACCACCCCATATCCATTCTCAGAACAAAAACGAAACCTGCATATGCCGACATACCCAGCCTCATCACAACAACAAAAAATTCATAGTATCAGCGATTCCGGTAACATTGTTCATATCATGGCGCCAAACTCTTCATACCCCATTATCAAGATGCTGTGCTCGCAACGCATCTACCTCCCGCTGCAGAGCTGTCAGGTCTGCGAGCAACTCCGGCACGGCACTTTCGTCCATAGTCGTAACTTCCAAGTTATGGTTACTTACTGGTTGGGTAACTGCGTGCGCCGGTGGATTGGAGGGCCTAGGTGGCGGAGGAAGCTGGTGATGGCTACTGCCTGTTGAGACTGGACCGCTTTGGTCCCTATTATGAGAGACTTTCCTACGTGATGGTGGTGGAGGCGGCTTAAGGGATGACTTCTGAGCAGCATCCGGCTTGTGCGGGACCAGAGGCGTTTGCTTACTCTCGGGAACATCTGCATGTATCTGCATCTCCTGAGAGAGATCCAAATGTGAAGTCGCGGATGCGAAGGTGCTGAGTGACACCTCGGATGCATCTGCAGTAGAGGGATGCGAAGGGAATGACGTGGCAGTATGTAGCGGGGGAGAGTTTGCCTCAAAATTGGCGGACTTTCCCCAGTTATCAGAGTGAGTCATCGAAGGTGCTAGCCGGGATAGAGATTTCGGCAGTGAAGCTGTAGACGATTGGGGCGTTGTGCCGAGTTGAGGCGTGCTAGTGGCAGCAGATAGCGCCAGCGAGTCGGTTGAATAGTGCGAAGGCGTCTGTGTAAAAGGAGGCGCACTGATGGATGGCTGTGCAGAGTGCCCTGCTTTTCGAGGTCGTGGAGGAGGCGGCGCAGGACGCCGAGTGCTGTCCGTCTCAAAGGACTTTCGCGGAGCGGTTTCAAATGATATTCGCGAATCGTTCTTTGGAGAAGATTCACTGGGAGATGCCACAACGATTGGCTGTGCCACATCTGGATTGCTGGCCATAGCTACACTTATCGTCGATTCATTCTGTAACGCACGAGAAGTAGGAATCGACAGAATGGACTCAACTGGTGGTAGCTCGGGAAAACTTATCTGCGGACTGTAAGACGGATCCACGGAACCTTGAGACTCTTCTTCGGACGACGACTGTTCCTCATGCTCGAGGTCAGACATATTGAACGCGGATGTATCTCGCTTAGGCTCTGGGGCATGGATCGTCCGCGACTGGGATGATGTCGAGTCGGATGACTTGCGCCCTAGAGCAGAAGATTGTCCCATGAGAAGCTGCGTGAATGCATTGAGAACGTTCATTTCAGTAGCTCGCAATTCCGTGCCCTTCCGTGGGGTGCTGTCAGTCGAACTTCTATGCTCAAAGGACTGGCGCTGCGAACTTGGTATATTCTCTTGGTCATGAGGTCGACGAAATGGGTTGTGAACTGCGGCAACTTGGGATATCTCGAGAGCGGACGCAGACCTCGCTTCTGGCACTGCTGACGAGGCGGATACTGGCGTGCTAGTCGATGCAACAGATGAAGATTTACTAAGTACTTGTGACGATGAATTTAATGGGAGAATTGACGAATTCTTTGGAGGGCCAATAAAAGACTTAGTAGCCTCAGACTGTGAAATAGGTGCTTCGGTGGACGCGATTTCGTCTTGAACGATTTGTGGAACTGGAGCTATAGAAGCACTGTTAACAAGTGTAAAGAGCTATTTCAAGCTAAGCGATTAACTAACCTTGCTGAAAAACAAGCTCTCTGGAGGGTGTTTTGCCATCCAGAACATGTCCAATCAATCTGACAAAAGCATAAAATTCGCCTTTCTCCAAGGTACTTAATGGGCTCTCGAAGACATCGAAGACCTGTAACGCGGTTAGTCAAAACCTCTATTGCTGCGAAAACAGGGATATGTGACCTTCCACTTATCCTGTTCGGCTATGCCGAATCTGTCCGCAAATACTAACATGTCATCGAGCGTAAGCGTCAAATGGCCTGCCGGAACCAGCTCTGCGAACCACTTTGGATACGCGCGGTACTCAGCTGGTGAGAGAGCAGACGATACCAGATATATCCGTCGGTCGTCTTCGTCGTCGCTATATGACATTGATCCAGGCGATGCAATGAAAGGCCAGAAACCCCAGACACGGAAGCTGTATTCTATTCGGCCGTAGAGTGAATGACAGTGAGTACGACACGTCGAATGATGTGGGCCACGATATACCTGAAGCTCTAAGCTGCAGCTCACAATGGAGCTACCGGATGCTGAACGTTGTGCTTAAAACCAAAAAACTTGGACCGGAACTAACGACGGCTGTCTAAAGATGTCTTCTTCGCGGTTCCGAGGTCAATAGCTTAATAAGTAAGCCCGAAAATGGGGAGGATGGCGACAAATGCTTAAGATTGTTCGCCTTCACTAAGATGGACTCTGCTTTCCGCACTGTAGTGTGGGGGGTACGCTCCAATAGGCGTGCCAAGAGCGTACCGACGCGTATTCGACTCGAGTTGTGCGCTGGCCGCCGCGCTCTCCCGCTTGCGTCCCGCATAAGCTATCTAACCTTCCATTACCCGGCTATCACGAGGTTTTAATCCTGTGGACAAACATTATTGTCACTGAGGACAGCAATTTTGGATTCAGCCAGGCAGAAAATATGAGGGTCAACAATCCGCTACTTATATGCCGCTCGAGTAGCATGTTACCAGTGCTCCGGTGCTGCAATGCGTTAAATATCGAAGCGAACGTCATTTACTTACGATCCTTATGGCCTTCGCCACTTTTCAACATCCAGCTGCAACGTCAATATCATAGTCAACGGTCAGACCTCTTATCCCCGAGACATACTTTTCTAGAATCCGGACTACAAGTGCGGATTAGAGAGCTCTCACGGCTAAATCGAGGCCTGACCCCGCATCCAATGTCAGTCCCAGGCACGATGCGATATATCTTTTCTAGGCGCGACCTCAACAAGTTTCCGTCGTTTAATCCCATGTCTGAGATCTTCTCGGTAATACCACCGCAGATTAGGCTCTTCTTTGGCATTTTTTTGGCCGCGGCATTGATTGTCTTCGTCGCGATCCCGATGCTCATGCTTTATCTCCCACTCGCGCTTCTAGTGTGGATGGCATTTCGGAAAAGGCGGCTCAATCTCCGTGCGAAGCAATTCGAGAAGGTGTGGGATGACATGCTGAGTCAGAGTTCCGTGGACACAACTGCTTCGCAATTGCGGCGGTTCGATATCTCGCAGTTAGTAGAGATGGCGCAGGATAGACTGAAGGAGGCGATTGCGGAAGGCGGAGACTTTGCGTACCAACAGCTTGGATTGGACCCTGTTGCCGATAAAGGGAAGCTGTTCCTTGCGCCGTGTGAGTCCGTGGATAGGGAGGCACGCATAAAGGATGGGTACACCGAGGTTGTGACAATTATGAAATTTGATATGATGAGGAGCGGACCCATCGGTTCCGAGAGAGTGGCAGATGTCACTGCGGTTATCAAATCTGCTCTTGCACATCATGTGTCACAATTGGATGACAAGGAAACATCTTCTTTGAAGATAACAGTGCTATCCCGCGGGAATGAATGGACTATACATGGGATTAAGCAAGATGATCAATATGGTAGCGATAGAGTCATTGATGTCAAGCCGCGGAATCAGCGTTAACGGGTCTTTAGGGAAAAGTGTATGTATGTTAATATAATTAAATTAATGTGACTATGACTCGATCAAACAAACGCATTCGGTCCAAAAAATAACATGTAAGCGAGGTAAATAATGCTGCCTGCCCTATGCCAATATTTACAACTCATCCCTTACTCGCTCTTTTTCATACTCCATCGCGCTCACGGGCTGTTCTATAACCGGTACCTCTTCCTTCACGTCTCCGACGACGCTCTCACCACTCTTGATTCTCTTTGCAAAGAGAGCAATCTCATTATCATAAACCGTCCATTCCGGAACCTGTCGTCGCGCCCTGTCGAGCTTAGGCTCCTTCGTTTGCGGATTATTGCATAAATCGATGGTCTTGGCGGTCTTCAGACTCTTATCCGAACACCAAGTCTCGCACCACAACCAGTCCTGGGGCAATGAGTAGATAGGGATTTGCCCCTGCATGTTGTTTGGCAGGTCTTGGTCGAGGTTGGACAAAGACTGCGGGTCTGCTGACAATTGGTGGTATTGCTGGCGCAGTATGTCGCCCGCTGCGAGTTGGCGGAATCGTTTCAGATCGATAACGTAAAGGGCGCTATAGCGAAATTGTCAGCGCCAAAAGTCTTACAAAAGTAATTGAACACGGCATACCTAATATGATAGGGCCTACCCTGCAGGAACGACTTCCAATATCCCTGCTTCCAAAACCTAAATCCCTCCATCTCAGTTCGCGAGTCGCACATTGGCGTGTACCCATAGGGCGCCCCTCTCAAGTCCAGATCGACGAGCTCCTTCATGTCCGTCCGCACAATCTGATCGGCATCGACGAAAATGACCTTCTCCAGGTCGAGTGGGAACATGACGTCCAAGAAGAGAATCTTGTAGCCCCAGATCGTTCTCTGCTTCTCCTTCTGCGCACGGAGCCAATGGGGCCACTTGTAGGTGATGAGTTCATATTGGAAGTTGTACTCTCTGGCCATATTTGGGAGGAACTCCTGGAGAGATGAGCGTCAATCGACACAAAAACGTTCAGCCAAGAGACCTACCTTGAACGAAGGCGATAAAAAGTTTTCAATAAGCCAAAACTTGACTGTCTCATTCGTATGCCTCATTACGCTGACAAACATGATATTCAAGAAGCGCTCATAGAGATGTCCACTAGCGACAGAGAAGATGTTGATTGCAGCCTGAGTGCTTGCCGGTAGGATCTCCTTGCTTTCCGTTTTGTCCCCGAGGAATGACGAGATCGCGTTTTTCAATGACTGACGCACTTTCTGTATGATTGCCTTCTCACTTGGAACCAAATCTCCATAGACAGACGCATTCTCTTGGCCAGTATTACGCGACACCCGTGGGTAGATCGTTATGCCGCTGAACTTGGTGACGTAAACGTTCACGTTGCCAATATCGGCAACCGTAGGCGTGTACCCGTACGCCCCAGCGCTGTCAAGATGGTAAATTGTCTTAGACGGTCCCGTCTTCAATCCAAGGTTCCAGACTCCGGGCTCCGACTTGAACTGCATGTACCCGAGATTCGCCATGACGATCGTGTCAGCCATGTGCGGGACTGAGGCGCTTCCGAGAGTAAGTTGGAGACCACTCGGTGGTGTGCCTCCCCGAGAAATGTCGCGAACGTGGCCCTGGACAAGGATGTAGTCTAGGATATACCCGGCCTCGACTCTGGGTTCGGAGATGGACGAGAGGATGATGTTGTCGAGATCGTATTTAGACATATGAGGCGTAACAAGCCAGGCGGCTGGGACATCCAGACCAAGAGTCAAAAGCACATCGGATGGGATGTTGTCGAAGACAGTCTCTGATTCAATCAAGCTTCCGTCATCGGCGAAACTGGGAGTAGACGCCAGCGCATTACGGTAGAATCGCTTGATCGGCATCTCTTTCACTGAAAGAGCAGGGTTAAGGAACACGCGAACGACGACATCCTCGATCTCGGACAGCACTTTCAATAGAGGCACGTACTTCTGTGCGAACTCGCTGGCTGGGTCGACAATTGCGACGATTTTTAGTGCCGCGTTATCGAAATATCCACCGACATCGAATGCGGAGTGTTTATGCTTGTAGGTAGTGATTCGGATATTGCGCTTGACGTTGTTGTAGTAGAAACCGCCAGATAAGTCGAGATCATCGCTTTGGGCGCAGACACTAGTGAGTTGGGCAAAGAAATCGATTTTGTCAAAGGAAGGAGGGAGATCCTTGAAAAGGCCTTGCTCTTCGGCAGCATACTGGACAGGCTGAATTCTCATACCGAACTCATATGCGAGAAAACTCTTGAGATCTTCTGAATCAACCATTTCTATTGGAGTAAGTCGAATAGCCTGTACACTGTTAGGACACGACATGAACACAAAGAACGAACGCGTATCTCCAACATACTCTACTGTTCAACAAAATAGTTCCTTGGCCATTCCTGATATTTAACGTCCGGGCGATTGGACGAGTTGATTCCCAGAACTTGAAAGCGAGAGCATTATCATGAACAGCCCATCCTTCCGGCTTGGCGTCGCTTTGGAGTTGCTTTAGACTTTCGATACCCGGTAGCTTTGTGAAATCTGAAGTAGCTGAGAACTCCTTCGTAGCTTCATACAGGTCGCTCGCGCTTATCTGAGAAAGAACTCCGGACTCGGACAGGAAATGAATCAGAGTCGAGATTGTGGGCGTGGCCTCCTGGAATCCTGGATTGTGGATGAATCGAGTCTTGACGGTAGTTCCCGGTTCCACGCTGGACAAAAATTTCAACGTCTCTTGGAATTGTTGAATTCCACTTGCCGAGTCGAAATCTGCGACAACCCAAAGCGACACCTGCACGGGGGTAGAAAGGGCGCCTTGATCGGGCGGCGATGACACCTGTAGAGTAGGTAGATTTCTGATAGTGTCACCGTGTTTCTTGTACAATTCTACAATATCGACAATTTCGTGCAGACTGGGATCATCTGGGAAGACAAGCTTATTGCGTCTGATGGAAGCGGTCTTTAGAAGAACCTCGGGAATGTCGGTGTCGTCCGTTATTTCCCCCGATTCAACGAGCCTCTGTAAAATGACGATATCGCTATCGACCTTGAATGCCGCGTTCTGTATCCACGATGAGTCGTCCTTCCGCACGACAAAACCGTTGCTAAAGACGACTTGCCTATATTCGTTGACATCCAATCGCTTAGCCCACGCGCGCGCCTTGTCGATCTGATCCGAGAAATGCGCGTTCCTCTCATTCTCGGTCAATGACGCCGCATCCTTCTTGGACTTATATCGTGCCTTGACATCCTCAAAGACCTCCTTGGTAGGTTCGCCGTTGTACTCGATGCACTGTTCAAGATACTTCATCGCTGCAGAAAGTCCATAGTGTGAAAAAAGATGGTAGAACAACGCAGCCTGCTTGGCTTGTTCCTCCGTCTCAACCAGCGGCACGATTCCAAATCGAATGGCAATTCCACGCTGAATAATGGGTGCGATCTGCTTGACAATAACGTAGAGATCTGAAACGGCGCTGAGATCGACTGGGATGACAATAGTATGGATATTCTTGCGGATATGGTGGAACTGCCCGGGATAGCGTTGCTCAAGGATGGTATTGATATGGCGCGAGTATGTCTTATACCTTCTGTCTCGTTCCAGGTCGTTTAGCCAGACGATGGTACCACGGCCTTCAATCCTGTCGCTGTAGTCGAAACGAGGCTCAGGTGATTGGCCTTTCTGGCTGAGTAAAGTCGGACCCGAGATCAGATCGGTGGCGATGCTGTTGGATAGGTTCAAGTAGTTGAGATCCTTGATCAGCTTTCTCTCGCGGTCAAGAACTTGGAAAATCGTGTAAGCATCATTGCTGAGTACGCCGTCAAGCCGGGCGCCGTTGACAAAGATCGAGCTTTCCCCCTGTGTAGATCCAACCAAGTGACCACTCGACTGGAAGTTCTCCGCAGTCTCGGTCATTATCTGCTCGATGTTGCCCAGCGTTGCCGAAGCAATCAAAGAAGCAAATTTAGGAAAGTCCTGAAGGATCTCTAAAAGGACGTCGATCGGCGCCACGTCCTTGTCACCGTTGAGGACCAGACCGGCAGTCTTCAAGCTAAGCACTTCAAGCTCAGCGCGGTTCAGAGGTTTAATATTCTTCGCATCGAAGAAGCTGCCATTTGCTGTCTCCTTGCCGCCAGAAGCCGCCGCCTCCTGATCGCGGTCATCGATGACGATGTAATCAGTGCGCTTGAGAGCAAGCTCGACTCCGTAGCCAGTCAAGCCATGCGGACGCTCGGGGAGACGTGCAGCCATTTCCTCGTTCGATGGCTTATATCGGACGATATAACGGATCTTGCCGCTCTCAGCCTCTGCCTGTAGCGACATATGAAACGCGAGGAATTGGGGCGATGTGGTGTCTGCGTAGAGGATCACCAGAGGGGCATCTCCGTCTATAGATAACTCCTTGTCAAATGGTAGGACCTCAGGCTTCTTCTGGCTAGATGCTGTCTGAAGCGCATACAGCATGCCCGGATCGCAGCCGATATTGTCGTTGTACAAGAACCATGAGTCTCCGTGGCAGTTACTCAGAACCGACTGGTACTGGGGATAAACCGACGCATTGTAGTACTGATAGTAGGCCTGAATTCGTGGAGCAACGACACGGAGCGACAGTTTAGCGTTGATCCAATCGACAGACTGGCCGATGAAACCCTGCGAGTGACAGAATTCGAGAGCTTCATTGTAGAGTGACTGGTGTGTCAATGCCTGAATGTCCGGGTCATCAAGCAAATCATTTGTGTATTGGACCAGGTGGGTGAGTAACGGGAAGTAAGCTTCCGGGACTTCGTCCGAAATTGTTTCACTAATAGCGATCAGTGCCTGCAATTGTCACCAATCACCAGATTACTTACACTAATTCCAACAGATACGGCGACTTTTCAGTCCATGGGGCGTCCAGCTTGACGTTTATGCTTGGGGTGGCTGTGACCTGACCACTTAACGCTCTGACTAGCAGCAGGAAACCGCCGCCAACAAGACCGATTACACTTGGTCGTGCCTTCAACAGCATTGTCGCCGAGAATAAGACAACGGTCTAAAGAGTGTGCAGAGACCCCGCGCGAGATAGCGAGGGAACTAAAAAATTGATGAGGTCCAGGATCGTTGATTCATGGACGCCGAGCCAACGGTGCCCCGCCTTTTGTGGCCTTAGTCCTTGCTTAGGGACAGGCTGTCTTTTTCCCGGTATATCCGTCCGGATTATCTTTTCACCGTTCCGAAATCGGCGTCTTATTGTCCGTCTCTCCTGGGTTATGTACTGTACATTTCTGCCGCTCAAGTATTTCAGTCACACAATGAAGCCAGCTTAAGATGTAAACGACCCTCTGTCGTAGAGGTTCACCTTATGTTGTTAAGCTCACGCTAGGCTGTATTGAAAATAGTACCAACTGTTAGAGTTTTTGAGTTGTGGTACGTTTATCACTACTGGCGTGTCAACCTAACGTAATAAAACGACTTGATCCAATTAAGGTTTCGAGACAGCGCGAGTGCCGCGATGGTTGCAATGTACGCGACTGATCCACATCCACCAATAAAAACGTAAACAAGAGATGCCGCGCTGATAATAGAATACTAAGCATTCTTCTTCAATCAAACGCGTGGACATCGCTGTCATTGGCACCGCAGCTTTTTTTGCATATGAGTGAGGCCTCGGAGTCGCGTGTCAGGATCAAAAACTTTCCGCTCCATGGTGCTTTCTCAGTTTCCGGTTCTTAACGCGACTTACGACCCATTGTGTGCCTCCCTAAGAGCAAGTTCTATATACAGCTATATATGATGATCTTTTCCTATGACCGTTTCATCCAACAATAAAGAGGGCTTTCTGTCAATGGCTCATGTCATTTTCCCGGTGCGGGCTTTGTCGCTGGGGTATCTCACAGATCCCGACACTTTCAACGTCAATTTCAGAACAAAGCCAAACACCAACATCACCTTCAACGTGATCTTTGAACGGCAAGTGTTTGAAATCAAGTTTCAACTCGAGTATTTCACACCGAGGAATGACAGATTGGTGGATGTTTTGGACGGATCGATTGCCAGGCGGAGACTAGTCCGCAGTAGACGGACATACTCGTTCGAGGTCAAATTCGAGCAGATTCAGGAGTTCCGATACGTCAATGCAATAGGGCCCATTCGACAAATCTCTCTAACGCTTAAGAGATCGCCGACGATCTACAGGCTCCTGGAGGACGAGAGGAAGGATGGACTTGCGTATTGGTCACAGGTGAGCGCAATCCCGATGACCCGTCCAGAGCTGGACGATTGGCCGGCACCAATCGCAACATACTGTGACAAGTCTGTGATTGATATAGGTACCGTTCTTGTGTCTGACCGTTAGGCTTTGCTTGCTAAATTCATATAGCGCACTGGAACACCTATCTGCTAGAATTTACGCTCCAGCCGTTCCAGATCATGCTACTCGAAGACTACCTACTCTATTTCCGAGTCATTGAAATCACACTTGGTCAACTGAAAGTTACCAAAGTTGATCCTCCCCGGGTATGGACCTGGCTCGAGAACAATGCTCTTCCATTCGCGGTCAGATACCAACTCGAGGTCTGCATCAGCCACAACTGGCTCCACGAGAGTACGATCACAGACGAGTTCATGGACCGCCTGAATGAGTTAGAGGTCGAGGAAGCTGTCGGAATATTGGAGGAGGTCGCGGACGAGCAGAAGCGTGTGTGGGACGCGCTGTCGATTTTCACACGCAAGAGACGTAGCAATCGTACGGCGACGACGGCGGACTATTCGGCGCCTATTCGGAAGGCTTTGATTACGCCGAGCTCAGTTTTGCTGTGCACTCCATTGGTGGAGATCACGAATCGCGTCGTGAGGCAGTTCAGTCACGTATCGGATCGATTTATTCGCGTGAATTTCACCATCGAAGAGTCAGGGGTAGGCAAGCACTGGTGTACAGACATTTTCTATAACTAACGTTTTCAGGATATTATCCTGGGAAATGGCAATGCATCCGGAAAAGACCATCTCTACAAGCGGGTTTACAATGTGCTCAAATACGGTATTGTCGTGGGAGATCGGCACTACGAGTATCTGGCTTCTGGAAATTCGCAAAGGTGGGAGCACGGTGCCTGGTTTTACGCGAGTGATGGCTTTATCAGCGTAGATGAGATTCGCGACTGGATGGGCAAGTTCGACGACATCAAGGTGGTGGCGATGAACAATGCATGCATAGACCAATGCATGTCGTCTACGCGTGCATTGCGCACGGTCAAACCGAATATAAGCTCGATAAATGACATCGAGCATCACGGATATTGTTTTACCGAAGGCGTCGGCAAGATGTCTTCTGGAGTTGCTGAAATAATCGCATATGAGATACTCCAACAGCGAACTGCTCCCTCTGCAGTACAGTTTCATCTCGGCGGCTTCAGAGGAATGCTGGCGACGTGGCCAGACGTTATGGGATTTGATGTTGAGCTTCGTCCATCACAAAAGAAGTTCTCGTCCTCACACTCGACCTTGGAGATTATCCGATGCTCTAACTTTGTCTCTGCCCGTCTTAATCGTCAACTTATTGCTCTCTTATCTGCACTGGGCGTGCCTGACCATGTCTTCATGACTCGACAGCAAGCCATGCTTGATATTCTCTACGATATGACTGAGAACGTAAATTCTGCCATTCTTTTCTTAATGAAACAAGGCGACAAGAATATGAACGTGATAGAAATGCTACGAAACGGCTTCATGGAAACAGACACATTTGTATACCAAATTCTCCGTCTCTATCAAGCGTATACAATCAAGTCTCTGCGAGAAGATGCGCGAATTTGGATTGAACAAGGTGCATATCTTATGGGTATCTGCGATGAATCTGGGAGTCTGAAAGGTCACGGGATATCTGATGTCCTGGTACCGGAGATATTTGTTCAAATCACCGACTCGACCGATCCTACGGGGGAAAAGAAGATTGTCATTGAGGGTGTCTGCGTCTTGGCAAGGAATCCTGCTCTGCATCCTGGAGATATCCGTGTCGTACGTGCAGTGGACAGAGTGCAGTTACATCACCTGGTCAATGTTGTTGTCCTTCCCGTTACAGGTATTCGAGATATAGCCAGCATGGCTTCAGAAGGCGATTTGGATGGTGATGACTATACAATCATATGGGATACCGACCTCATTCCTATGATCATAAACCATGACCCCATGGTTTACAGTGCCCCACAACCAGTCACAAAGGTGGATGAAGTCACGGTCGATGACAGGATGGATTTCCTGATCAACTATATGAAGAACGATCAACTCAGTATGATTGCCATCAATCATTTGGCATTACAAGATCAATCACACAAAGGCGTATCTGACGACAGGTGCATTGAACTCACAAGCCTGCACTCGAAGGCGAAGGCGGGCATGCCGGCGAGGATGCCCAGTGCTCTGAGATGTGAGACCTTTCCACACTTTATGGAGCGATCGGATGGAAACACATGTGAGTTTGTATTACAGTACGTTAAGGTAACGGGTAGCTGATACTCTGTCCAAAAGATGTCTCGACTAAAATTCTTGGAAAGCTCTATGATGCCATTCAGGATGTGAGATTTATTCCACAGCTTGGTACGTTGGTTTTCCCCAGCAACTAGATTGTGTCCTATTGGCCTTACATGCTAATCCGCACGTTAGAGAATGAGTTTGATGAGCGCATTCTACACTGTGAATATGCTGAGAAGGCTGATGATGTTCTGAAAAGGACTGTATGCGAGATCAAACTATCATACGATCGACAATTATATCGGACGTTGCAACAGCGCGGTATCACGACGGAGTTCGAAGCATTTACAGGATTTGTTTTGAATTCTGAGGGTTGGGGAGGGAACAGGGAATTCAAAGCTTGGGAGGAACCAACTGAGCTGGTAAATATTATATCATTCGATACGATTGAATGCGCCGTGCTTGACCTTTTGACGATTGTACAGGTCTCACCGATTGCCGACAACATTAAACAGCAAGTCTACAAGACAATTGGGTATAATGACCATGCCAAGTCACACCAAGAGCGAGAGCAACTACTACGTACATTCGCTGCTACTGCGTATGCCCTTTGTCAAGAGGATTTATCAAAGAAGATTAAGGAAGGCGGGTCTGCATCTGACCTCTTCATATCTTTTCCCTGGATCTTTTATAAGGCAAGATTTGTTGTGCAGAAAAGCAAGCCGTCTTATTCAGTCCGGCACTGACCAAATTCTACCTAGGAGCTCTGCGGAATTGCAAATGATATGGCCTATCGTCAGGACCTCACGGCGCAAAGTGACGTCACTGTTCAGAACACCGACGGCAGCGTGGTTTCCGTCGCCATCAGTTAGAGAGTTACCACTGATTAGTTTAACATGCCGAACGCCATCGCATTCGCGCGTCAGACCAGCAACAAGATGATGATTATGGCATAGACGACCAAACCCTCATCTGCGAATCCTTCCCACTGCGTCGATCGTTAATCCGGAGCTGGATTATGTAGACCTGCCGTCGGTTGTAGACTTAGTAACGTAACAATGGTGGCGCATATCCATTTGGGATGAATTAGTGGACATGTCTACCTGACCTCGGAGACTGTCAAAATGTCGAGGCTGTTGTACGTAGATGACTCTTCAGATTGCGTTGATGTTGCAAGTCGAAATAGACAGAACTCATGTGTTTCAGGAGTCAAGTTATTCATGTCATGCTATTAAGCACGATGTGGCTCATTGTGAGGGGAAGGCCGTGTGTATAATACCAGCCACGCACTCACTGAATCGTCATTCAATGTTAGACAGAGGACGTAGCCGTATAGTAAAACGATATGCCTGTCACGCGCAATATATAGCTACGTATTGTACTGTCTATGTGCTCTTATGTTCTGTGTACATCGGATCTGTACGGTTCAACAGTAAGCAGTACAAGTGCACTGTTGTTTATCCTTGGTGTGCGATAATGGAAATCCGGGTAACAATTTCACGCGCAGGTGGCCTTAACGAATACGTGATTCAAGCGACTGTTTTTGCGTACTGCTTTCCACTAGTAATCATATTGCTGTTGAAAAGAATATGGCCTATAGCTCCACTTTGTAATCACCTCTAACGCGTAATTCAATCGTAAATTTTGTTCATTGTTGTAAGCCGCATTTGCGTTGGGCTGAGTGTACCTTCAATTTTGGTGCTGCTTTTTGCGAACCCTGCTTTGCGGGAGTGTCGCCGGTGCGTCCGTCCTCGCCTCGTTTCATTTCCCCTTTGCAACTCAATTTCTACATCGCGTCGTTGACATCGTGCCGCGCCGGCTCTTTTTTTTTTTTTGTGAACATTTCTCTTTGCTTTGCTCTGGCAAGATGCAAATGCTAACAAAGGTAACTGGGTTTTGATTGGACTTGATTAGGTTGGTTGCTGTGATTGGGTGCTGCAAGCAGAGTTGGCTTGCTCGGGAGAGATAGTGCAATGAGCTATGTATGGATCGCCATCGAACGAGGAATGCTTCAATTGAAGTCATCGATTGCGTCTCTAGCGGGCACCTGCGAATGGGGTACTTGTCAAATATTAGATGCCGATTCAATGGGAGGGCGCTGATATCTGATCTTGCATTGCTGCTCCTGGGCATCGCCCGCGACACCCTTCTCAATCTCGGAATCTCAGCATCAATGGCTATGAAATGCACCCTGGTGATGATCAGTGTGACTGATTGTGATTTCTTGGTCTAGTTCGAATCTAAGTCGTCGCGTGCGAAGGGCGTCGCCTTCCATCCTAAACGGTTGGTCGTCCTCTCCATTGTCCTCCTTGGTTACCGCTACTGATATTTGTCCCAGACCATGGATTCTTGTTTCGCTTCACTCGTCTACGATTCAGCTATGGGATTATCGCATGGGAACTCTGATTGATCGATTCGAGGAGCATGACGGACCTGTTCGTGGTATCGACTTCCACAAGACACAGCCGTTGTTCGTGTCTGGTGGAGACGATTACAAGATCAAAGTCTGGTCTCTTCAGACTCGGCGCTGCCTTTTCACATTGACCGGTTAGTTTAGTCGAATTTTGCTGTAGACAAAATTTGGAAGCTGACTGTGGTGTAGGTCACTTGGATTACGTCCGGACTGTATTTTTCCATCACGAACTTCCTTGGATCATCTCTTCGTCTGACGATCAGACCATTCGTATTTGGAATTGGCAGAATAGATCACAGCTCGCATGTCTGACTGGACACAACCACTACACGATGTGCGCGCAATTCCACCCGAAGGAGGATTTAATTGTTTCTGCCTCGCTCGATCAGACAGTCCGAGTGTGGGATATTTCGGGGCTCCGCAAGAAGCACTCTGCGCCGACCACCATGACATTCGAAGACCAGATGTCGAGAGTCAATGCGAGCCAGGGCGACATGTTTGGCAACACCGATGCAGTCGTCAAGTACGTCCTCGAAGGTCACGACAGAGGTGTGAATTGGGTCGCGTTCCATCCCACTATGCCTCTTATCGTCTCAGCCAGTGACGACAGAATGGTGAAGCTTTGGCGTATGAGCGAAACTAAGGCTTGGGAGGTTGATACCTGCCGTGGTCACTTTAACAATGTTACCTGTGCCTTGTTTCACCCGCATCAGGATCTTATTATCTCCGTCGGCGAGGACAAGACAATCCGTACATGGGATCTCAACAAGCGAACTAGCGTTCAGAGCTTCAGACGCGAATCAGATAGATTCTGGGTTATTGCGGCGCATCCAGAAATCAACCTTTTCGCTGCTGGGCATGACAGTGGTGTCATGGTGTTCAAGCTCGAAAGAGAACGTCCCGCAAGCGCAGTCTACCAGAATGTTCTTTTCTACATCAACAAGGAGAAACAGGTCCGCGCGTACGATTTCAACAAGGATACAGAAAGCTTGCCTCTGTTGTCGCTTAAGAAGCTTGGTAGCCCGTGGACTCCTCCACGAAGCCTGTCATACAATCCTGCCGAGCGTGCAATTCTCGTCACATCGCCCACGGATAGCGGCATATATGAGTTGATCCGTCTGCCGCGTGATGCTACTGGCGCAGTTGAGCCTACCGACACAAAGAGAGGATCTGGCAATTCCGCGGTTTTCATTGCTCGCAATAGATTTGCTGTGTTCACAAAGTCATCGCAGACAATCGAGGTAAAAGATCTATCTAACGCCACCACCAAGACGATTAAATCGCCGGTCGTCATCAACGATATACACTATGGTGGTACCGGATGTTTGCTGCTATTCTCACAGTCGTCCGTCGTTTTGTACGACATCCATCAGAATAAGACACTTGCCGAACTATCTGCTAGCGGCGTGAAGTATGCGGCTTGGTCAAACGATGGTCTTCATGTAGCTCTTCTTGGTAAGCACACGATCACCATCGCAACCAAGTCCCTTGATATGGTGTGTTCGCTGCACGAAACTATCAGAATCAAGAGCGCGACCTGGGACGATTCTGGTGTGCTGATCTACTCTACTCTCAACCATATCAAGTACACTCTGCTGAATGGCGACAGCGGTATCATTCGTACTCTCGAGTCTACTCTCTACCTTACAAATATCAAGGGCCCGATCGTATACTGCCTTGACCGCGACGGCAAGGTCCTCAAACTTCCCATCGACCCCACTGAGTTCAGATTTAAGAAGGCGTTGATTAACAAGAACTACGATGAGATGCTACGGATAATAAAAACGTCGAATCTTGTCGGGCAGAGCATTATCTCGTATTTGCAGAAGAAAGGGTTTCCTGAGGTTAGTTAGCAATCGTCAAGCAATCATGAATTGATATTAACTGATCATAGATTGCACTGCAATTCGTTCAAGACCCGCAGACTCGGTTCGATCTTGCGATAGAATGTGGCAACCTGAACGTCGCGCTAGATATGGCGAAGGAGCTCGACCGACCAAAACTGTGGACTAAACTCGGTGCGGAAGCCCTCGGCCATGGAAACCATGAGGTCGTCGAACTCGTGTACCAGAAACTGCGTAACTTCGACAAGCTCTCGTTCTTATACCTGATCACTGGCGACAGCTCGAAACTTGACCGGATGTCCAAGATCGCAGACCACCGTGGAGATTACAAGGCCAAGTTTCAGAGCTCGCTGTTCCTGTCGGACGTCGAGTCCAGGGTTCAGATGCTTAGAGAGGTCGACATGAACGCACTCGCATACTCTACTGCCAAGGCGAATGGTCTTGAGGAGCTCGCGCAGGAGGTCCTCGATGGGTCGGGTCTTACTGAGGATCAGGTTCAGCTCCCAGCATTGAGGGCCCCGCTGAGCGCCCCGCAGGTGGCGAACAAAACCTTCGAGAGCAACTGGCCGCTTAAGCCAATGTCGCTCACATTCTTTGAAAAGGTTCTGCTGGGACAGGTTGAGTCCCTGTCCTTGGAGGACAAGATAGAAAACGGTACCTTGAAGGAGGCTACCAACGGATACGGTGGATTCGCTGATAACGTTGTGGCGGACGACGATTTCGCACCGAAGGAGATGGAGGATGAAGGATTTGAGGAGGATGGGGGCGGCTGGGACATAGACGAGGAGCTACTTGACGTCAATGATGAAGGTGAGGGTCTTGAGGCTGCGGGTGAGGAATTTACTGTTGCCAGTGGCAATTCCGAGGCCGACCTGTGGGCTCGCAACTCGCCTGTCGCGGCTGACCATGTTGCGGCCGGATCGTTCGAGAGCGCACTGCAACTTCTTAACCGCCAGGTTGGCATTGTCGACTTTACTCCTCTTAAGCCGCGATTTTTGGAAGTCTATCAGGCCTCGAAGGTGTATCTTCCCGCGAACGAGGGTCTTCCCAGTCTCGTCACGTATATCCGACGGACGAAACAAGAAACCGACTCGCGCAAGGTTCTCCCCATCATTCCACGTACACTGTCACACCTAATGTCAGTTAACCTCCAAGAGGCGTATAAGCTTGTCCGCACTAACCACCTCGAGGAGGCCGTCACGAAGTTCCGAGGCATCCTGTACGACGTCCTAATAACAGCCGTAGAGTCGAAGGATGAAGCCGACGAGGCCGCCCAGCTCATCGATATCTGCCGTGAATATATTCTTGGACTGTCTATCGAACTCGAGCGCCGCGCCCTCCCCGCCACTGCAGTCAAGCGGAACCTCGAGCTGGCAGCGTACTTCACGAAGGCGAAGCTGCAGCCTGTGCACGTCCAAAACGCGCTCCAAGTCGCGATGAGTCAGTCGTTCAAGCACAAGAACTTCGCCTCCGCCTCGGTCTTTGCGCTGCAGTACCTCGAACTCGTGTCGACCGGCCCGAAGGCTGAGCAGGCAAGGAAGATCAAGGCGCGGTCGGATGCGCTCGGCTCGGATGCCATCAAGATTGAGTACGATCAGTACGCGGAGTTTGATATCTGCGCGGGTTCACATTCTCCGATATACGCGGGCCAGCCGTTCGTCCAAGACCCGTTCACGAAGGCGAAGTACCTTCCCGAGTTTAGGGGCAAATTGTGTGCGATATCGAAAGTCTCAGCCGTTGGCGCGCCGGTGTCGGGCTTAAGGCTGTTGCCGTGAGGACGTGAGCAGGGGAACGTGCGATATAACATTGAAATGAGGATGGTTAGAAGGAGGGAGAAAAGCCACGATTGTTTAGTGAAACGATGATGTCTGATTAGTCGGTGAGGGCGGGTCGAGCTATTTAGTGTTGGCCGAAGTCGGTCAGCCTGGTAATTATTGATTTTTTTTGTAACATCTGTTATGTTTAAGACACAAGTTATAATATTTTGCGCCATATCACAAAAGATTGGAAGATATGTTTATTCGTAGTGTACTTGAATCAAATGTTCCCCTGTGCGGGCGAGCAAATACTTTGTCCCGTCCTCAAGGCATTGCTTTGTCCACGCCTCGCATCAACCACCGCTAGATCGCCTTACTCCACGAAACGCCAAAGTTAGCATATCTCCGTACTTGAGCTTGACCGATGGGCTATGCTGTCGGTGATGACTTTCACTGAATAAATAAATGAAATAAGAACTGATCAATGACCACAAATGAATACTCTTTCTTTATGTCGCTTGTAAACATCTAATGAGCAAAAAATATGGATAGATATTTGTGGGGTCGAGTTAATCCGTCCTATCAAGCAACATTTCTCGAGCACATTTATGCCCCGCTGCATCATAGTACGCTCCTCAGAACGACGGGAATTGTGGAATACTACGAAAAATAGTTGGACATCCTCTTTTTCGCCATAAAGTATATTTACGACGTTCGTGTATATTATTCTGATCGCGCGTGTGATGCATCTATATATATAAACTTCAATTTTAAGAATTTGGGATAGCTGGGGACATGTTAATATTGGTTTCTCACAGAAAACTTACTTTTGGTTACAATGGTGCTTTAAGCTTAGTAGACTGCGTCTGTAGCCGAACTCATCCTCAACGGCGTGCCCAAGGTCAGAAGTTGCTATTTTCCAATATTGCATTGAAGGCTTCGTCATCAGAGTAAAAAGAGCAATCAAAATATTCACGACTACTATATTATACTTATTAAATTGACACGGATTAATATCAAACTCTGAACATGCTCTAATATCCAAAGAACGCAAGTGCAATAATAAAAAAAACACAAACCGAAAAAATACATACTCCCATTGTGTAAAAAAGAAAAACCAATAATACTAATACTATATTTGGAAATAATAGCCACACAGCCTATAACACACACTTGTATCTACCGCTTGTTGCATATTGAACAACTCTGGCGCTTACTCAAACGACTCCTCCAACCGACTCCGTCCGATGCACTCAACCTTAAATCCAATCTGCTCCAGCTTCTTCTGGTTCAGAATCAATCGTCCGTCAAACACAAACGCGGGCTTGTTCATCTTCGCGTAGATCTTTTCGTAGTCGAGCTGGGTGTCCCGGAACTCGTCCCACTCGGTGCAAATCACTACCGCATCGGCATTCTCGGCCGCCTCGTACGCAGACGAACAGATCGAGACTTGCTTCTTAAGCGCAGTGACATCGTCGACGACGCCCGGCTCGGCAAGGTCATACCAGATCTGGGACTCCTCGACCTTGGGGTCGTAGATCGCGATCTTGGCCTGTTCCTGACGGAAGTACTTGATGAGGGTAATGGCGGAGGACTCACGCGTGTCACCAGTGTCCTTCTTGAATGCGAAGCCAAGCACCGCCAGACGCTTGCCAGTCAAAGTATTGAAGAGCGAGGAAATAATGCGCTGCGTGAACCTTCGCTTCTGGTGCTCGTTCATTTCGACGACCTGGCGCCAGTAGGCAGCAACATCGGGCAGGTGCAGCGACTCGGAGAGATAAACGAGATTGAGGATGTCCTTCTGGAAGCAGGAGCCGCCGAAGCCGACGGAGGCCTTGAGGAACTTGGGTCCGATACGGGAGTCGAGACCGACGGCGTAAGAGACCTCGTCGACATCGGCGCCGGTGGCTTCACAGATTGCTGAGAGCGCATTAATCGAGGAGATACGCTGGGCGAGAAGGGCATTGGCGGCGAGCTTGGAGAGCTCAGAGGACCAGAGGTTCATGGTTATAACCTGCTTGCGAGGGACCCAGTTGGCGTAGACGTCAGCAAGAGACGCAGCAGCGGCACGTCCGTATGGGCTATCAAGGGAGCCAATGAGGACACGGTCAGGCGCGAAGAGGTCGCGAATGGCGGTGCCCTCAGCGAGGAATTCGGGATTGGAGAGAATGTCGAAGCGGGCACCGGGCTTGCCATTTGCCTCGAGGATCTTGCGCATCGACTGCGCAGTGCGGCAGGGGACGGTCGACTTCTCGACAACGATCTTGTCAGAGGTTGAGACCTTTGCAATGTGACGGGTAGCAGACTCGACGTAGCTAATACGTGTTAGCACTTGAACAGAAGTGTCAGAAATAAACGTCAAAAACGCACCCCAAGTCAGCGGCATATCCAGCGCCGACACCCGACTTCTTAGTGGGTGTGTTGACAGAGACGAAGATAAGGTCTGCCTCCTTGATAGCGGTGTCCACGTCCGTAGTAAAGAAGAGATTTTTGCCGCGGACACTCTTGACGACCTCATCGAGGCCCGGCTCGTAGATGGGCAGCTCGTCGGAGTTCCAGGCATCGATGCGGGCTTGGTTCAGATCGACGATGGTGACGGTGACGTTGGGGGACTTGTACGCGATGACAGCGCAGGTGGGTCCGCCTGTGACGTTAGCGAGGCACTCAGATAAGAAGGACGAGAATAATCATTATGGCATTCGACGCGTCCAAAAGGAATTTACAGGCAACTCGGCGGCTTTTTGGACGCGGAAAATAGTTCTGCAGCCAGTCACGCACCGACCCACCAGACCTTCAACACGACGCATAGCAAAGCCACGCAATTAACTGTAATTGCAGCAGATAGAACAGATGGACATACCGACATAGCCAGCGCCGATGCAGCAAATCTTGGAGATGGTCTTGTGGGGGATATCGATACTGTCAAGTGGTCTAGACAGACGCTCGCTGGCTGGGGTGACGGCCCCCGAGGGCAAGGATTCGACGGAAGTCATTGTACTATGTGGGGCTGTGAAGAGGAGAGGAAGTTGCAAGACTGTGAAGGACTGTGCAGGGGCAGACAATTGCGAGAATGCAGGAGCTATTGGGGGAGGAGAAGAGAGAGGGAAGAGAGCGAGACAGTAAACGGTTAGTTATAAGAGGGCAGGGGCGCCCGTCGGATGGTGCAGCACCTCCCGCGAACGCGAGACTGCGGCCGCCGACGCGACGCAGCACCCCGTGTATCTGCAGAAACGCGCGACATATGTGCCGCGGCCGTGGCTGGCGTCTTGCCCAAAGCGGCGATTACAGCATGTTTACGGCGCATGTGTCTCGCAGCGCGAGGAATGTGCGTGTTTAATGGCGTGCGGCACTCGAAGGTAGAGCGTACGACCAGGTCAACCACGGAAGTGCTTACTCTATTCCGCCAGTGTGGACAGGCAGAGGCGCAATGGGCAGCAGGCATGGCGCTCTAATTAGGCCTGAACGACATTACACTAAATGATTTTTGATCAAGGCATTTTGGCCAGCCCGCCCACCCTGACACTTGATTTTGTCGCTGTGAACCCTGTCAGTGCTCAATAATGTTTGATGATTATTCGCGATCACCCATCGATAGACTTGCGCTGTTCAACGGAGTTTGCCTAGGTAGCAGCAGCCTGCAAATGGATACTCAACTAATCTGATTCTAGCCGGCGCCTCGAGACACCGAGTCTCCCGGATATACCAGCTACTTGGAACGTCACTGATATCCAGAGCATAGCGCTAATGGCATACCTTCTTCGCGTTGGGGGTGGTTCATAGTAGTTGATGAGTGGAAGATCAACTTTCTGACAATTGATCTAATGCGTATGTCTGCCGTGCTTCACTGCTTCACATCGGTCTCGAACAAACTACTCAATCAGCTCGTCAGAAGCTCAGAATGACGGCACGTGCTCGTTGAGCTGACGAATATAAGAACGGGCTCGAATTTTTCTGCATTTGAGGGAGGGTCAATGAATTGAGTAGTTGCCATCAAACTCTTGCGTGCCAGTAAAACAAACCTGACTTCGTATCGCGTGGAAGGCCGCGCGACTCGAGGATAACTCACGTGCAACGGCGTTTCCACCTCCACTGTGCTCCACACGAGGAACGACCGAACAAAGTAGCGCTAACGCTCTTTTGGGATGCACTATCGCTGCCGCAACTGGCAGCACCCAACCAGCAGCTGCTTGTTCAAGCACATAGTACTGCACGTAAAAGCATTCGGACACGGGGCCAGTCTAGGAACATGCCTGGAACGACTCTCGGGGACCCGTGTGAATTGAGTGATTTGGGGTGGGTGCCTCGAGAGTTCTCTCCACGCTGTCGCTGTCCACGCTGGCCACGCTGTCGGCGTGGAATGTGCTCTCAAGCCATTGTTCTACGCAGTTGCGCTGTATATGCAGCGACAATCGCGCACTGACTGCTATTTTGGGCAGAGAGAGCTTTGACGCGGATGTCGAGGCCAAAACAAAACGGCTCAAGTCAAGGAACGTCGCTCTTAGCAAGCTCTCGCGGCGTTCCGCCTTCCATCTTCCCATCCTGCCTCGCTGAACGGAGTGGACTTCAACTCAATTTTGGCTTTGCTCTTCTTCTTGCTTTCACTCGTTTGCACCTCTTTCACTCTCTAGAGTCACTCTCTTACATTCGTACCCTCGTTTTATCCAATCGTCCAAAAAGTTCTATAGTCACAAGGTATTTTCACGGCAATAGATTGATTTCAACATGCGTTCCACCGCCGTTATTTCCTCCGTCGTGGCCACGCTCGCCATGTTCTCCAGCATGGCCGGCACGGCCGTCGCTACTCCTCCTGTATGTAGAGTCCTGTCTTCTCATTCGTCTTTGCCGGCGCAGTTATACTTTGTCTGATTTCAGGAGATCGCTGCGCGCGTTCGGCTGCGGTGCGGCGAAGATCGATTCTTGCTAACAATTCCTCTAGGCCTGTCTGTTGGCGTGCGTCAACTCTGTGCAGCAGTCTTCATCCTGCAGCAGCATTGCCTCCGTCAGCTGTCGTACGTACTCCGCCTCCCTGTCTTAGCTTTACGCAGACACAACTAACTTCCATACAGTGTGCAAGAACGAGGGCAGCGCGATCCAGTCCTGCCTCAACAGCATCTGTCCGAACGACAACGCGTCCGCTGCGTATCTCGCCTTCAAATCTTCCTGCAGCTCGTTCGGCATCACCGTTGGCAATGTTGTGTCCTCGTCCTCCTCCAAGGTCGCCGTGTCGACGACCAAGACGTCGTCATCAGTTGCGCCCACTACTTCGAGTGTTTTGACCACCTCGTCCGTTGAGTCGACTTCGTCCGTTGAGCCCACTACTTCGTCAGTTGAACCTACCACCTCGTCGGTTGAGTCGACTTCGTCAGTTGAGCCCACCACTTCGTCGGTCGAGTCGTCCACCTCGTCCACCTCGTCTGTCGCGTCCACCTCATCCGTCGTGTCCACCTCATCCGTCGAGACTACTTCATCAACCGAGGTCACCTCATCCTTCGAAACCAGCTCATCCGTCGAGTCCACCTCCTCTGTCGCTGTGCCCACCGTCACGACCTCCAGCTTCCTTACCTCCGTGACCTCGCAAGGTTTGTCTATCACCTCCATCTCCTCCACAACCTCGTCCACTACAACTTCTGCTCTTTCCTCTTCCTCCACTGTCTTCTCAAGCTCCTCTGCCCCCCTCACATTCACAACCTCCCGCATCATTCCGCCGTACTACCCCACGGCCAATGGCATGTCCTTTCCTCCTAACTACCCTCCTCCACAATGCACGATTCTCACTTTCTGATTGATTATACTAACTTGTCAACTAGCTACCGCCTCCGCCACGAACTCGACCAACGCGACCGTGACCATGACTACCCCGTCGATACCCGCGGTCACAACCAATTCGGCCTCCAAGATCGTCGCGTCGCTCTCTGCGGGCACCATCGCCCTCATCATGGCAGCCCTGATGGCATAGGAGTAGAAGGCTGGATGCAGTTGAAAATGAAAGGAAGGAGAGCTGGGCTTGTAGCTGTATATTTCGATAGAACATATTTTCTCGATTACTTTTTAATTATGTATTATTTCTTTTTGTTTTTCCATTTGGTCGATTCGAAATTTGAATTTTGTCTACTATGTATAGGGATCCTTTTTTAAACGGTTTTGGCAACATACTCAATAGTCATTCTAAATTAAATTCTACTATATTACATTGGCGCATTCATTTGTCTTACGCCTCCACCTTCTCTGTCTGAGCCTTCGCCGCCTTGCTCTTCTTCAAGACAGTCCGCTGCTCAGCCTTCCGCGCCTCAATCGCCAGTCTCTTTTTCTCCTTCCCCGCCAGCTCCGCCCTCCTCCGCTTAGCAACCACCTCCTCATTCACCTCGGCCAAAACCACATCCTTCTCCCTCTCCGAGTGAAATACCCGCCTCATCAGCTCAATCTTCTCTCTCAACATCTCAGCCCCACCACTCCGCGCCTCAATCTTCGCGACATTCAGCGCCGTTGCCCGATCAATCCGTCCGCCCTTCTCTGTCTCGGCTCTTGCAATAGCCTTCGCCGTCAAATACGTTCTCAAGTCCTTCGGCCCATCCACAAGCTCAATTACTGCCATTGGTGCAGCGTCCCATAGCCTAGGCTCGAGGTGCAGGATTCTGGTGTAGCCCCCCGTCCGGTCTCTATACCTTCCCGCAAGCTCGTCATATAGTTTTTTGAGCGTGACCTCAGGCTTGAAGACGAAGCCGTAGATGATGCGGCGGCCGGCGTTTGTGCCGGACTTGGCTTGCGTGATGAGGCGCTCGATGAGAGGCTGCGTTTCGCGGGCGCGTGGGAGCGTCGTGGTGATACTGTCGTGGGTGATGAGGGAGGAGACGAGGTTGCGGAGGAGGGCACGGCGGTGGGCGGACGAGCTAAAAGTTTTTTTGTGATTAGAGCGTGTGCTCAAGGATACAGATCTGGGGAGGAAGACATACCGGCCTAGAGTTCGGTGCGTTTGGCCTTGGGACGGCATGTTCTATTCTGTATGTGGTGTGAAGATTTGGTTATCGGAGACTTGGAATGGTGTCGTCGCCCGGGCGTGGATGCGTGTGGGACGAGGGCGCAGAGATCTTGTCCTATGATGAAAAAGAAATGCCAATTGGCGATTAGTCTGATAGTAGTGACGAGTAATATTTATGGCGGATTAATACGGCCCGTTGTGGTGGACTCCGGAACGTGCAGAATTTTTGGTTTTAATCGAGTCTCTCGCGAGAAAGGTGTGTAGGTTTTTTTGGCAGGCAGAAACCAGTCAACGGAGCGTTTTTGTGTGGCCGGCGCTTCGACGTTCTCGTCGAGATTCAACACCATTGTCAAATTCTCACACAAATTACTCGCAGCGACAAAATAATTCGACATTACTCTGGTAGCGGTTTACGCATCATTGAGACGACGTCAATTGCATCCTTTCCATTTAGAAATCGCTTGCCAAAATTCTAAGAGATGAGTCGCTTCTACGGCTTTCTAGCCGGTAATGCGCCCGCCAGTCCCCCTTCCTACGACCATCCTCGTTTTGTTAACAATGATTTAGGTGCCACCGTATCCACCACCCTAGCCTACCTCTTCGCCCAACAAATAACGCACACCACCACATCTGCACGCTCCTCACTTGCCACCACCAAAGCGCATCTCGACTCCTCGGTCACACCCAAGGAATACAAGATTACGAAGCCCGTTTCGTTCGAAACGCGCAACGACATCGCCGAGACGATGAAGGATTTGTGGGATGAGGAGGTTGTGAAGGGAGCCAAGTTTGTGTTAGGGTTGGATGTAGAGGGATGGGTGAGGGGGTTGTTGAGATAGGTTTTGGACAGGATGTGGAATCGGGATACATTTGCATAGAGGGCGATGGTGCGGTATTTTATCTTGTTTTGTATTATAGGACTTTTTGATGTAATGGACTGCTGATACATATAACATGAGATGGTCATTTTGACTTGTCGGAATGGATGATACTGATGTGAACTCATATTGCTTCCTAAATGGAGACTAACCTGTCGACTAGTTTGATTATACTAACTTTGCTTCCCTGTTTGTACATTGATAATTGGTTCATTCTTCTGCCTTGGGTTATCTGGCGCTTTTGATTGATGGTATTCCGGCAACTTACTGTTGCATTCAATTCACTCAATAGGCCCTGACCACGACATCTTGATACGCCCACCAAGCTAACTGAAATGTGGACAGGCTTACTCGTATTCTCTCCGATACGGCGATACCTCCACTTCTCAGACCTTTTTTCTATCAACGCACCTTTTGCTCTATTCTATCTCTATGCTGTCCCGACCTCTCTCCGCCCTACTGCCGCCACGGCGCTTCCGGTCCTGCTGATTGCATGAACTTACTCATATCATAATGCTCTGCTAGTTCGTCTGACCTTGATTGTCACGCCTCGCAAGTCCATCGCGAGCAAGCTAATACCTAGCTGGATGCAAGCGAGTACGCCAATATTCGTCCAGAGTTGCTCGTGTCGCATCCGATTGGCACGGCCCTTGCCCACACCACGGTGGTCCATTGGCCTGTGTCCTTTCTAGCCCTATTTGTTCATTTGAATCACCAGTCTATTTGAAGCGCTCTGTTCTCCGTTTGCTCTATGTAGTCTTGACACTCCTTGGGCTACTTGATTGCGGTTGCTGCCTACTTTTGAGTTCTGACCATATCTGTTTCACCTACCTGTTCGGTGTTTTTGATTACCTGCTTGGTTTATTTATCTTCTTGGTGCCGTTGGACTGCCCGTTGTACGTTATGCTCCGCCTTGTCCTGTCTTTTCTGCATCTGCCTCTGGGCTGCTCGCTTGTACAGCGCTTCCTGTTCGTGTTTGCCTGATTGATGCGGATGCTGCTTGATTGGTGATTGATTGTGCACTCTTCTCCTATTTCTTTAGCCGCCTGTGAATGGTGGTTTGTCTTTTGCAGGGGACTCTAGAGTGGCAAGTGATTTATATTGGGGCGCATCTCCCCAGAATACGAGGGCTTTCGGGGGCTTTAAATTTAAGAAATATGTGTTAACACTTACGAGCATGGGGGATTTCTCAACGGCCCGCTCGTCCATTTCAACTTAATTTTTCCTGGTAAAAACTCAGCAGGAGCGTGCATTGTATCGTGTCCCATTTCGGATGAGGAAAATATGAAATACTAATGGTTAAGAATAATATTGCGCAATGGGTTACATATCCACTTTCAGGAACAGCAGCAGAATAGAATTAAGCCTTTAGGGCCCAAGTATTATAAATTTCCTTTATCTCTAGTCTTAAAACTCCGATGAGGAACTTTAGTACCCGAGAATGTCGCATCAACCTATTCCCTATAACCGATAATAAATGCAATTCGTTTCTGTCATGCTGGGGGTTTCTTAGAGAATAAAAAAATAAGTTGGCGCGCGGGTAGTTGTGGATGCGTGTGGGCGCAATTAATGTGTATGAGAGACTAAAAATAAGGGAAAGGGCACTTACGGATAAAGCCGAGATGGAGCTAAACTCTACCCGTCGTGAATAGCGTTTGTGTTTTGTTTCGCGAGATCCAACTGATATTTGAGTGCGAACGAAAGCGCTCGCGAAAGCAGTATATACTACCCGGGAGGTCCGTTAAAACATCCAACCTAATTTCTCTTACAGTCGTTTTATTGCAATTCTTTTGAATGAATCAATAATAGTGGGATGCAAAAAGTACGATATATTCGAGACACACACATAGGCAAAAATTGCAGTCTATACAAACACAAATAAACTGAAACACTAAATCAAACACTAAAGCAGACCATACTCCTTATTATCGCTGTCCGGCAACTAAATAAAAATGAAATGCGAAATACGACCATCCATAACTCATCATAGTAATCGTGGGGAGATGATTCGTTGCAAGAATACTAAGCAGGCATGACCGCTTTCTCTTAACCCTTGATCGACTTCTTGGCATTCTTCTCCGCAAGTGCTCGTTCCGTGGCAAAACTGCAAGAAAACAGTTAGCATAAATCTCCATAAGATGGCACAAACATAAGAGAAACCTACTGCTTAACCGCGAAAGTCCAACCGAAGAAGCTCGTCATCACCGACGCCCAGCTGCCAAACGCTTTAGCGTAGAAGCCAGCTTCGTGCTTGACATACTCGCCATATTTCGGAAGGGGGACGCTGATCTTGCGCGCGGCAGTGAGATTCTGCGAGGCGAGGGGGCGAGAGGCATGGATAGTGATATTGCGGAAAGTAGGAGTGAATTTCATTGCAGAACTTGGATGAGCGGAGCGAAGTGGTGAGCTGCTGTAGTGGCAGTGAGGGAGCACTGTAAGATGGAATCGAAATGCAGTGATATGTTGTGGAGGAGACGAAAAGACAGGACAGTGGCCAGACAGGGTATTTATCCCTTGCAACAGTGGTATGATCAGAGTATTTTCTTCAGGATGACAGATGATGACAATTTAGCGAACGCTCATTTGCCCATTTGGCACTTGGCGATAGAATACGAATCTCGCCACACGAGCACATTGGTGGCGGAGACAGATAGTGGTGTGTGCTAGAAAACTCGCGATGTGGTGTGATCAGGCGCGGAGAGAGCCAAAAGTGCCGCGCATTGAGAAGTGGTGTGGACATCGTCTTCAATGACGTCACGTCCCCTGAACCCACGAGTCGACGCTGCGGTTCATGAAACCCTCTGAAGACGTCTTCTCTGACTACGCATGCCGCAAACCACCAGCCACGGGAGGGGATGACGCCCGGGGTCCGATGCCAGATGGGACATATCTATGGGTGCGACAGGATACAAAATGCAGTTTTCGTCAATTGCATCAGATCCTTCGAGTTATGCGGTTTACCGAATTCGATATGAATACTGCCCTATTTTACTCACAGTGGTACTACAGCATGCTGTAATAAATCAGCGGTCTTCTTTGTCTTACTGGAATCTCGTCTCGCATGTCGTGTCGTGTCTGAGCTCAAAATTCTCCTGCAATCCGTCAAATCTTTCAGAATGTTTCTTAAGACACTGCCGGCACAAGATGCAGTAAGAGGAGGAAGTATACGAAGATGTTACATATTAATAATAGTAAAGTAAGCAAGTAACATCATACAATGGCTAATTGATACACGAGCATACACAACAAACAGTTGATCAATAGATACATAATCAATAGATAATACTAGACATGCCTATTTACCCTTAGCGTAGCACTCTCTCTACTTTGGCGTACCCCCTTTCACTCCCTCTGCGTCCTCAAAAGTCGGCGGCTGCATGCCGTTGAATCCCATACCGGGAGGTGGCATCCCATATGGAAACGGAGGTAGTCCGTTAGACGACGCACTCATTCCTCTCGGGACGCCCGGTAATATTCCATTGGATGACGACAACGGCGGCATGCCAATGTTTAGATCGTGGGGTAAAGGCAATGCCACACCTGGAGGTAGCGGAGGAGGTGGTCCTTGCATACCGAAGAACGGGAAATTCGGAGGATATCCCAGCGGCGGCATATTTGCGCCGGGCGGCAGCATTCCTGCAAGGAATGGGGGGGCGAATCCCCCACCTGGTCCATTCGGGCCACTCAGTCCACTAGGAACACCTGGCTGTGGTTGCTGCTTATTCAATCCACCCTGTGACGCATTGGGGTCCGCGATATTCGGCGATCTCAGATGATTCTGCACATTGGTGGGAACGATTGGTCGCCGTTGTTGCCCTCCTAACGGAATTGGCGGACCACCTGCTTGCTGTGATAGTGCCATAGCTGGAGGCAACGGACCTCCCCACTGAGGAGGAAACAATTGAGGGAATGGCGGTCCATGCATTGCCGCCTGTTGCTGTGGGGAAAGTTGTGCATTCTCAGGTATAATGGCGGGTTGTCTTGCAAGGCCTGGTGGAGGTGGAGGTGCCTGCCCCCGGTTATCGCCAGAGACTTGTTGCAGAGGCTCGTGAATGGTCTGCTTATTCTGCTTCGAAAAATCGCCATCTGGAGAATGCGTTGCTTGAGACTGCACTCGCGTCTTTGACTGGCTCATTAATCGCATTAGGAATTCAGTGTTACTGGTGTCCTTATTCGATTTGTGTGTATGGCTGCTATCGTTCGAGTTTGACGAGCCAGGTCGCACTAGGCCGGCCGGCCCAGGCATAACCTGCGGCTCTTGTTGTGATGGTTGTGCTGGTGTCGATTCGAACTCAGGAGACTCATTCTGCGACTTCGAACTGTCGCTATCTTGCAGAACAGGCGTTGCCGATTGGCTTGATCTGTTCGACTTAGTTCCCAGTATCGCCATGATTCTCTTGAATCCTTCCCTGTCATCGCTGATTAACGGGCCAGTTGTGGACCCACTATGTGGAATAGGTGGAGATTGTTTCTGCCGCTCTACAGGGTCAGTCTGTGGTATGATGGTTTGTTCTACAGGTATTGTCAGCGATCGATTCTCTTGGATTCCTCGAAAGTCACAACTCACCTGTAACTTTCGGGTTAGAAATTTCCTCCTCCATCCTTGATATCGTCGGCACGACGGCCGGACCATGTAATGGTGACTCTTCAACTTTAAAGAAGGAAGAAAAACGAGAAGATCGTGAACTTTCTGCAGGAGATCTCACTTTGAATGAATCCATACTGCCGGAAAGCTCTTTGATTTCGTCCGTGCTCACAGAGGCATTGAACAAGCCGAAGAAGCGATCCACGCCATTACCAGCTGCTGGAGTCGACGCCGAACTATGCTTAAGAGCAGATTCTGCAGTGAGTGCAGTCTCTTGCGCTTCCTTAGTAATCGAACTTTCCTCATGTCTTAACACCTTCCTATCGTTATCGGCGGCCTTCATCTTCGCTTTCCAAGCCTGGAATTCTTCAATTGAATGGCCTGCACCGCCGCTGCTCTGTGATCTTGAAGTAGATGATCTACCAATTGAATTTGTGCTCGTGTTTGCTAAATTACTATTGGATACGGCGTTGGCAAACTCGCTATTGCTGAAATTTAAACCATCGTTCTCTGCAGGCGAATCCATCCATTCAGGCGTCTTCTCTGTAACTCTGCTGGATATACTGCTATGCCTATCGTTCTTGGAATCCCTGGAGTAAAGCTCTCGTCTCTCTCGTTCTTTTCCGGGATCACGATCACGCCACGATCCTTCCTCTCTTCTGGAACCGTTAGATGGATCTTTCGATCTTCGGTCTCGCGGAAAGCCCGAATCAAATTTCCTGTCTTCTAATGATAACGAATCCTTGCCATTGCGTCTAGGCCTCTCCGAGTCCTCTGCACCGAAGCTCGTTCTTGAATGTCCACCTCTTGCCTCTTTCCAACCCTCTGCTTCCTCCTCTCTGATTGACCGCCTAGAAAATGCACCAACCGTGGTCCTGCTGCTATATCTAGCGCTGCCAGCTTTCAGTCCTCCAGACAAACTGGGCACGCTACTGAAATCGCGGGGTCGCTCAATTCTCGATGATGAAGACGATCCTCGACTGAAAGAAGCATCCGAATCAGGCGAATCTGAGTTCTTGTCTGCCAGATCAGAAGCGTCTGAAGTCTTGCGGGATCCTGCTAGTATCGATCCGAACGATATTTTAGGAGGACCAAGAATGATCTCGTCGTGCTCTGCTACAGCGTTAACATCATTATGCGACAAACCAACAGATAACAAGGCTCACTTGAATTGCTCTTCTCCTCCTTCGAATACTGACTACTATGGAAAAGGTTATCTCCGCTTTCGCATTATATTCAAAAACAATGATTCGTACAGTCTTTTTAGGGTATCGTCATCCCCTCGCTCGCCGCCTGGCTTCGAGAAACTTGTCTTTCGTGCGTTAGGATTCACATGCATTGCCCTGCAAAATGGGTAAATCGTTAGATGCCCAGCTCCACAATCTGTAGGATAACAACGGAACACACCCCATCCACTCCTCATTTGACTTCAAAGCCTCAGGTCGAACGCATAACGGCGACTTGGCGAGTTCTTTCAGCTCTTCGATCGAATATTGTCCTGTCATTTGCGGTTTGAGTTGCATACACACGAAGCAGCCAATGAAATTTTCGCGATCAGCTAAGAGAAGTATAGACTACTAGACTATTGTATTCCGTAAAGAAAGCAGTGGGACTCTGCTTCTCATAAATATTGACCCTGACGGCGGAAATGGGATCGGTGGGGAACGGTGATTCTGTTGGCACCACTCTAGAAGACTTGGTCGGCGAGGTCATGCGTACGATGGAGTTAGAGCATAATTGAACAGAGTCCTAGCGTCAAGTCGCCCATTCACGACCGGACCCCACAATGACCCATCGACATAAAAAAAGACCATTATAAGTTATACATATTTGAATATTTTCGGTCTATATAATACAGTGTTTTCGTCCTACGGTACATTTACTAGATAATCTTCCGTCGTTCAGTTGGTCTAACTCCATATCCAAATTTACCACATCTAGCTATACATCCCTCTCTACCCCTCTTGCCTGATTCATCAAGGCATAAATCAGCTTTTTGGTAGAGTCGGCGGTATATGCACCGCTTTCAATAGACTGTATCGTTTCGAAAATAAAGTTCTGCTGGTAAACAACCAAGTCCTAAACAACGTTAGAATAGCGATGTAACATGCCAAGCACGACCCTATTTACATCTTTTGACTTGAGGCCACATTGAAGAACATTGAGCATCCAATTGATTTCGCGCGTATACTCATCCACACTTGTCGACGGCAAGAGAATTCGATAAAGCGGAATCGCCACGTGTGACGAAGATTTGATATCCGGCGATTGCGTCGCATATCGAATAGCAGTCTCATACAAGAAGTTACTTGGATTTGCCAGGACAGACACGAGGTTGGCAAGTACTGCTGCCACCACGCGTGGAAGATAATTCTGGACGATCGCACCATCACCGTAGAAAGTCGTCGAGTTGATTTCATTCTCTTCCAACATGATAAAGATCTTGTACAAGAGCACACGGATCATGTCTCGCTCTTTATAATTTGATTCCTATAAAAGAATGAGTCCAACAGTCGAAAGAATAGAAATTAGAATTGATAAGAGTCACTTACGTCCAGTAAACCGATAAGTAACACCAATACTTTTTTAGCAATTGCGTGAATCATCCCACCGAATCCCAAGCACATTATAACATAGCCAATGCAATGGTTATCTACTAACAGTTTGATATCCACCAACTTGCGCGAAGCCATGTCTGCTATTGCTGGCAGTAGAAACTGAGGGTCGTATACGTTATGCGCATTTTCGTCCCCATACAGCCCACAGAACTCTTTGTAAGAACTTGCGGACATCTGTTTCTGAGGAACATAGTCGACCAAATGGGGCGACATATACTTGATACTGCTGCCGGCGACTTTCCCCCACAAAGTTATTTCCATTCCATCCAACAGTTTGGAGCACAAGACCTGAAAGTCATGTGGGCGTTCATATAGGAATGTGTACGTGGATATCTGGACTGTAGCGTTAAGATTGACAATAGCGTCCATCGAATGAAGTATTTGCCTCAGCAACTTGTCGGACGGTCCACATGTGCCTGTGTAAAACATCGTCACGCGCGTTACCAAGTTAGGGTCCACGAAAGCTGACGGATCCAAGAAGTAGAGAAAGTGCATCATACAGACAAGATGAACGACATTACGTGACGGCACATTTGAATTCCTGGTTAGTATCGGATTCTTGCGATTGTCGGCAATCTTCTGAAGAAATTTCACGTATTCGAGATTTGCCTTGTCTTCAGTAGTGAGCATCAAATTCATTGCAAAGTTCATTACATGCAGATTGTCAAGCCAATGATCGATAGAAGCTTCTATCGGTGGATTGACGTAACGTCCAAAATTGAATTCATGGGGAAAGTCGCCCAATAATCTTGCTGTCTCCGTTATGATGTCGACCTGCTTGGCAAGAAGTTCATTCGACTCAGATAAATTCCGAGTGATACCCGAAATAACCCATTTCAGGTATGTCGCAGTGTCCGCCTTGATGCGCGCTGTGAGCTTATTTGTCGTATACATGTAATGCATGAGAGAAAGACGTGGCTCGCATTTTGTGCGAGTTATTCTGTTCACGACATATTCATAGAACCAATCAAAATCCTCCTCACGGTCGAGCGCTGTGACCAACTCCTTGAAAAAAGATAAGTTGTGTTCTATCTGACGAACTGTAGCCTTCTTAGTTAACTCTATGAGAGCAGAGACTGCGCCGGTCAAATCCGATTCCGCACCCCGACCAGAAGAGTCGCGTTCTTGTTCCAGACATTGCAATGCGCGTCGATAGGTCGCAAAGAACTCCAGGTCTGTTGTGTCTTCGCTGTGAGACATTCGTCCTTGGCTTAATAAAATACCATCCCCGCTTAAAGCTTCACCATCATTGCCCTGTACCAGGTCTCCATCTGTCGCGATCTTTTTCGCGCTTTGTTGAATAGGTGAAGCACCGATTTTTCGTGAGTAAAGACTAAAACGATCATCTATTTCAGGTGACCTCGTCTTCGTGATATGTCCGATTAGGCCTTGTGCAACATGTACATCTTCGCCAGAAATACAGAATATCTCAATAATCTTACATATGGCATCCGCTAGTGTTAGGGACGGTGTGACGTATGGTGTGTCGCACTGAGCTAAATAATTCCATTGTTCGATGAGAGCAACTAAGAACGGACTAAACGCTAAGTTTGACGAACGATCTCCAGCGATCCGACGTATATTGTCAATGTATCTGAAAGGAGAGCGAAGGCTTCGCGCGACAGTCTCATTGATTAGGTACCAAAGCGACTCGGATTCGAGATCCGAAACAGTAAGTATGATATCGCGCAGAACCTGACTAAGAGTATGTATAGGCGATGCAAGCCGATTTTGGTGGAATAGAAGGGTCGCGCGTGTAATCTTCTCTAACAGTTGCATGATATCCGAATAAGTTTCCTGATTCTCGATTGATATCGCGAGCTTCATAAAATATATGAATAAACAATATTTTCTGTTATCTACCATATGTCATTAATGAAAAGTTTATGCGTGTTTTTAATAAAGACTTACCTGGCTTGTTCCACCATTTGGACATGATAGATACACTGCTTTGCACATAAAGCAGTGCTTTAAATTCCAATAACTTCTCCCCTTGCAGGATCGTCAGCGACGACTCAGACCCATTTGGTGATGAAGTCGCATGTTCCTCAATAGATTTCACCAACGCAGGACTCAAATCAAGCTTAGAATTTGCTGACATATCGGGATATATGGTGACGAAGAGTTTCAACAGCTTTGCCATTGCAAGACGTGTATGAAACTTGGAGTCCTGCGAGTTGTTGATCAACGACGTGAATTGAGAGAGATCTGGAAACTTTCGGAAGCTCTCTTCCGCAAGCACATTCCTTTGCAACCTCCAACCGTGACTATCGTAAATCTCAAGAACTGATTGCAGTTTAAGAAAAGCTTGGATTTGGATATTGACAGTCAATAACCTCACTAATGGTGAATAAGTCTGCTGCATTCCATGTGTCAAAATAGCCTTAGTAAGTGGACTCGGTAGTATATTCTCTAGTACAGTATCTGTGCTAGGTGCATCTTCGAGTGAATATGTGTTGTCCACAAAAATTTTTGGACTTGGTAAACCAATTATTTGAGAAAGTCGTACGAAGGAGGAAAGAAATTTGACATCCAGCTTAGGTTCCAAGCGAATTGCGTTCGATGATGTAAACGGTGCGACCAGTTCGGGACAGGCTTGCAATATTTTCAATAGCAAGTCCCACTGAAGGTGATTACCATGATCAAGGCTCTTAATAAAATGCAGCAAAGTCTTATTGTAAACTTTATACAGCTTCTGCTTGTCGGTGCCGTTCAATGTACCAGGTGCATACCATCCAAGGTCTTCAAAGCATACACCGTAGTCAGGATTGGTGCAGATTTTGACAAAAAAATCGTGCACCGCTAGCTGTGGAGATTGTTGCATAGAGTGTGAAGCGCCAAAATTGTACAGTACGAGTAGCCGCCCTAGGACCCATTCATTGAAGAACATAGTTTTTACAGATCGAGGAATAGATCTATCATCGACAATGTGGTGAAGTCCCTCAACAAGCTCCATCCGTTGCTGCACACAATCACCGGCGAGATGCTTTAACCATGGCACAGTAAGCTTTCGCAACCCCAGAATTTCCGCTCTCACGCTTGGCGAGCAGTGTCTCAGTAAGGACAATATGAACTGTATCATATTATATCGAGTAGAATGGGTTTTGCAGTTGCCTATTCTCTTCTTGATACCGGATCTTGATACTGAAGATAACGTTGACTCCTCTTGGCGAGAAGGCTGTAGCAACTTTGGCAGAGCGCTTAGTGAGAAATCGAACGCACTATATACCTCGTCAGCAAGTGAGCCGTTCGCAAAGTTGACCAGCCGGTACAGCAGACGCAGAGCCGGAATAGCTGAGACAGGGCGCTGAGTGCCCAGGGCGCGATAAATAAGCTTTAGATGATCATCTACGATAAAACGGATCATATGAGAGCCAGATATCCTATACATCCCTGCATTTGAAGTAATACTAAACAGGCGTTCGAGGCGCGCTGTGGTGTTGACAAATGCCGCACTTGTGACAGATGTCTGAGAATAAGAGAGTCAGAATGCAGATAATATGCATTTAAGGATATACATACCTGACCAATTGCAGCCCACGCTGCTATAAGTTGTTTTGATAACCCATTCTCAAGCTGCCTCAAAAGCAAGTCCAGATCCGGTACAAACTTCTCGATATCATCGTCAACTTCGGGAAGGGGCCCTGTGAGGGATTCCAGTGTCGCAAACGCAGGATCAGCGGAGCCACCATTGTCAGTTTCGTCCCTACTGCGCTTACTGGACATTTGAGGCGTCGTATAGCAACGGTCGAGTAGTTCGGCCTGTTCGTAAGGACAGCAGCCCAAGGTGTATGACGCAAGCCTGGATCACAGATTAGATATTAAGGCTTCGATTCGACCAGCTGCTGGTGAAACGTCCAAATGTATGCTGTATTCAGTAAAATTTCTCAGTGAGCCGCACGGTCACGTGCTGTTCGATATTCGACCTCCGCACGCATACTCGCACGGGCGCCGTGGGAGACATTCACGCCACTCGTTGCTCTACTGTACGTGATGAGCAGTTATGTGTAAAGTATAAGTCGACCATATCAGAGGGACGAAACCTTTATAGACCTTAATACCTCTATCTAAAGCTCACATAGTCATGCAAATGATGATTATTTTGGAAACAGCTAAAAAGTTAATTGTAGAATATTCCGTTTATCAGTGTGTCAATCAAGATTCTGCGCGTTAATTTAATATCACTCACTGCCTGCGACTTCTGCACAAGTAGCTGCTGATATTAGAATCGACACGATAAGATTGATCGCTGATATATAGTGTAGATGAAAGCCAGTTGAATACTTTGATAGACGACGCAATTTTCCTTTTTTTTTTTGCTCACTTGATTTCTGCCGCGAGGGATTATTGAGGGCTTGGAAGGCTGCGGCGGCGGTCTGAGGGCGTGCTGTCCCGCAGGCGAAAGCTTGGATCCTATGGGATCGAGGGGCTTGGTCGTATTGTATGTACTACGCTACTAGTACCACCGTACTGTACTATGCCATGACACAACACCCACTTCCGGTTTTCTGTGCACTTCACTTTTCAGTGGGCCACTTTTCTACTCGCAATCCTTGTTGGCAATAGATACAGCAATCTGCTTAAAAAGCGCTTTTACATTGCTTTTACTTTACCTTACTTCGATTACTTTTGTTTGGTGCCTTGTTCACCATACTGAAGTCTGGCGTACGCTGTTACTATCGCTGCTATTCTTGGCCACTTGTGATCTGCCCCAGAGTACGATTCAGAGCGTTACAGCTGTATCAAGTGGCATAGTCATCCAAAATTAAAACGGCTTATTGCGGACGGCTACGATTTGGCGATTTTAGAATCTCTTCTTCGGTCTATTTTATTTTAGTTGATAGAGATGTCTTCTGCCACCGCCGCCCAATCGACGCCGGTTCATGGCGTTCACCCTGCCGATCCACTCTCGCTCTCGTCGACGCTTTCCTCTACTACTGATGCATCGACACTACCTGCAGACGATAAGATCGCAGTCGTGCCAGCAGAATCTGATACCGCTGGCGAACGAGACTTTGCGGAGGATGGTTTAAAGCCTACTGTCGCACAGGAGCAAGTTGACGAGGAAGAGGACGATGACGATGGCAAGTCAATAACGGTGACACCTCTCACCATCACGCTTCTTCTCGTATCTGGTCTAAGGGGTCCGGTTACGATTGATCGAGAATATATGAAGCGGCATTCTCTTGGTCTCCGTGAACCAGAGAGTTTGAGTGTACTTACATTGAAGGAATGTATCTGGAGAGATTGGAAGGAAGGTAAATCAGCTAGCTCATTTTCTTGATTTCTTTTATCGATTGCTTACGTTCTATTCTTGATACAGAATGGGGTGAACAGCCATCAGGTACTAATTATATTCGCTTGATTCACTTCGGCCGACTTCTTGACGACAAGGATTCACTTGGAGGTGTGTTTATTGTCCGCATATTTTCTTACTAGAATTGCCAGCATGTGCAATCTAACTTTATATATCAGCGAGCCAGTTATCACGCAGTAATATGTACAACGTCCTTCATATGTCTGTTCGTCCAGTATCTCTCGATGGGTACAATGTCACTACTCGCAGTAACAAGCATAGATCAAACAATAGCAATGACCGTTCGCGCCATCATCATCACCACCATCATAACCATCATAGTCGTCAGCAAGGTAGTCGTCAGGATGACGCTAATCATGATAGTGCAGATGACGCGGCCTCCTCTCATGAACGATCACCAAACTGTGGATGTATTATTCTATAGCATCCATCCCTTCTGGTCCCAGTTTCTACCTCGCTTACTTGTATTGCATTTTCCTGTGGCATGCGTATATATCTCATCTTGGGGTCTCCTTTTTTTGTGTGTCGATAGAAGAACAAAAATCATATAACGAAGTCAGTAAGGTGTGTATCAGCTGTCTTGGTGTCTTTATCACGTTCGTACTGGAATTAATGTAGGATGGTACAGGTTTTGATCATTTGTTATCCTTTGCGTGTTTATATTAGTTCAATTGACCTTGGTTGGTGGAGTTGAGGGGGACAAATGGAAATGCTTGGTTTCTAGTTTGATGTATCGGTAATGGTTTGCTTGATTATTGTTTTATATACTTGTCTTGTTCTTGTCACAAAGTTTTTAAAGGGAATATGCACTTTCTTATTGCGTATCTTTAAGTACGATTCGCGTCTTTATTGATACGTGTTTATACTTGTGAGTTGTCGCATGTGGCCGGCGTCTAGTCTCGTTCTTCCGTGTGTTATTCAATTTGTTTGTTATCCGCAGGATCTTTTTTCTTTCTGTTGTTGATCTATTGTTGATGAACTCATCGAAACGATAATATGTGATTGTCCCATATAGTCTAGCAATGTATATAATGCGACCTTGAATATCTTGATCATTAGGACACGTACATACATCCCCGCTGAACAAATTCATATTTCATAGTGATCCCTACAGCTTGAGTAACGCGGCTACCCGAACTAGTTCATTCATTTGTTTTTAAATGCATATGCACAGTACTGATTGTACCGCCAGTAAAATACTTCCAAATAAAATAAACACATCGTGTCCATGTAAAGAAGCATATCATGAATTCGATAGCACACTTAGTCTCTGACACTCTTATGGTACAGAACTGAATTTCAGATCTTCATCTGACGTTCCAATTCAGTGTGGAAATCTAACGGCCGTTCTTCCATGCCTGGATCGCAATTAGCCTATCGAATTTCAACACGAAACGGTAATATCACAACAAAGCCTACCTCCATAAATGTCCTCCCAATCAACTATGGTATCCCTCCCTAGCAAAATTTCCGTCGCCGTATCACGTCTGGCACCCGGCGCCCCATTCGCTCCAACACAATCCGCGCGACACAGGACATCCGGATAGAAAGCCAAACTGGCACTGCACGCTTCTAGTTCCATTACTCTTTTCACGGGCTCGTGCGTACCAAATAGTCGGCGAAGATTCTCCAATTTCAAGTCCAGCTGAGCTTGATCCCAGTTCTTAATACGTTCTTCTAGGGGATGCGATGCGTCCGCGGTCGGAACATTTAGTGCATCTGAGATCGGCGCTGGTGCCTTGCCGGAAACAATGTGGTTCGTAATCTCTCGCACATTTGTGCTTGATACATCGGGTTTCGGGACACTCGAAGCATTATTGCTCGGGGGAACGATTCTTAGAGACTAAATGAGTTAGTCAGAGACTCAGGTAAGGAGAAATCAAGTATTTACCATGTTTATCGAAAAAGGTCTAAATTCAAGGAATATAATGAAGGCTTGATAAGGCGAGCAAAACACGATCTGCAGAAGTAGGATATTATTGTGGTTGTGGATTGATAGAAGTTGATTACACGATGATGAACCGTTCGATACTGTGAGGTGACAGTAGACGCGCGGGCGGGCCAGACTAGATGCCACACCCTGACCCTCGTGCCTTCCTTCCATCAGGCATGCAAAATCAATCGTCATACAAGTTCGTCTTTGTCAGAACATAAATTAGTAAATTAACTCTTCCAATTTCTTAATCATATATTATGCAATCATGTGATGTAGTTCTATTAAGAAGCACGTTATGAAGCGAAGGTAAATATACGATGTAATTTAAAAAATAAAAGCCTACGACTCCAAATATGCCAGATATTCCTTATCCAACCCCTGTGAAAAGTCCAAAACTATAGGATTCGTTCCAAAAGATGTAGACACAATCTTCTTACAGTCAGCCTTAGCTGAAAATATCCAATTTCCATGCCATTTCGTCAGATCTAACACCAGTCGAAATTTTTGTAGGTCCCAAACCTTCACCGTTTGGTCGTAACTACCGGAAACCACTTCCACAGTAGAAATAGAAATTAGCAGGTGTCATGATGAACAACAATAGAATCTTCAAGGCTCACATCTAGTCCCATTTAGATGAAGCGATCGCACTAGCGATTGATGTTCGCTGAAAACCTTTACGCATCGTCCGCTCGCGACGTCCTGGAATGTAGACTTGTTAGTATGCGTTGATTCCAATCCAACTATCGGTCTTTTTATTTAATCATACCCATACGCGGATTTTATTATCGTTGCCTCCACTAACAATAATCTTTTGATCCATACTCAATTGGACGCAGGCCAGCCCCCGACTGTGTCCAGCAAAATTACGCAACCACTGCCCAGTTTCAAGATTCCATAGTTTCACGAGACCATCATTGCCCGCACTCGCAAGTAATGACTGTCGTAGGTGAATAGCATTCACTGGACCTCGACAGGCAGCGAATGTGTACTTGACCTCGTAATCGTTCTTTCTATCCCACACGCAAACAGTTCCGTCTTTCGAACAAGAGCATATATGATGCTCATCCAAGCTTACATCAAGCACAGCACCTATGGCATGACAAGTCAGGAATAAGATATTATATCAGTGAGCAGTAGCACGAACCAGTGTGTCGAAAAAATTGACGTTGAGGTTCGAACTCCGGTAAGGTCCAGAGAATGCACGACATATCGCTTGAACCGGAAATCATAATAACGTCATCATACTGCAAGCATAATATAGATCCGACATGTCCAAGTTCTTCATGAATGACAGTAGACTGGGATCCTTCAGATATTGTGCACGATTTTCTCAATGTTTTCAGTAGCATGCCAGTCTCTGCTGACCAAACCCTCAGAGATCTATCGCGTGAGCCTGTCACAATCTTGTCACTATTCAAGTTGCAACAACGTCAGTCACCGATATGCTATTGCTAAGCAAAGCTTATAAGCTTACTCGTCAAATTGTACGCAGTATACACTATCTTCGTGGCCGTTTAAGCTTGTCGGGGTGACCACTCCATGTTGCCATCGTTTCTCAAGTAGGTATCTCGATCTATAAATATACTTCCAGTCTATATCGTCTGGTGCATCCTTTGCCTTCCATTTCCCGCGCCGCCTGAAGAGTGTCCTCCATACGTCATTTGAACATGCGGCTGTATTCCACGACCGACTGACTCTCATACAGACCACCACAGACCGTGGTGACAGAAAGGAGAAAATTTGGGAAACAATCTCAAACGGAAGATATTTGACGAAGTCTAGCGAATTAGAATCGAAGTCGTTAACAAAGTACGTATTTATACTCCATGCATCAAGTATTACCAATATTCTTAGAACTCGTAGAGATGTTGCCATAGAAGGCATCGCTAGTGTGATCAAACCGGTCAAATGGCTCCCGGCGATCCGGATTACTATTTACAGTAGGCGTCCCTGCTAGTTCTTCATAGTTCCGCATAGCAACTAGTTACTGTACCACCTTTCATATCAATGCATCTGCGCCAACGGATGCAATATGGAATATTAGAAGCTAATTCTTGCAAGATATTGCTGGCTGACAGGTTTTCGATAAAGTCATCGATTAAATCGAGTCGGCTATGGCCCGTGCGAGCATTGACGTAGAACTCCCAAACGCGAGTTCCCAGACAAATTTTTTTTTTGGAAACCTTACCATCATCCATTCTGATATACTTCTAGCAAGCTCATAGAGCTCCGAGGTTTGCAAAACATGTAATAGTTGGAACAGTTATAATTATGTCAAAAGAATCTAGCTCGAAAGGACCGTCTTTTGAGGCGTTGGGCCTCTCCAAGTCATTGATCGAATCATTGTCTTCGATGGCCGTCAGACGACCTTCTCAGATTCAGACAGCGTGTATACCTCAGATACTTAGAGGTAACGAGGAAAGAGCCTTTTTACGTGTCCCTGTTTATGGTCTTGCTGATGTTCTATCAGGGTATGACTGTATTGGTGGCGCCCGCACTGGTTCGGGGAAGACGATTGCGTTCGCGGCGCCCATTCTACAGAAACTATCAGAAGATCCGTATGGCGTTTTTGCCTTAATACTGACTCCGACAAGGTATTTTCTACCGCATGAGGACGAGGTAGATGTCACTGACTTTCTGCAGGGAGCTTGCCCTACAAATATCGGAGCAGTTTTCAGCAATTGGAGCGTCTATGAACTTAAAGCAAGCAGTAATTGTTGGCGGCATGGACATGGTTTCTCAGGCGCTCTCTCTTCAGAGAAGCCCGCACGTTGTGATAGCGACACCTGGTCGACTGGCAGATCATATTAGAAGTAGCGGCGAGGAAGTTGTTACCGGAATGAGATTCATACGATTTCTGGTTCTGGATGAGGCTGATCGGCTTCTGACTCCCGGGTTTGCAGATGACCTGGAAGAGTGCATCGGAGTCCTTTCCGACTCCAAGACTAGGCCTCGACAGACATTACTTTTTACAGCCACGATCACACCGTCGGTCATGCAATTGAAGGAAGGACAGTCAAGGAATAAGCTATTCGTTCACGAGCTGTCTTCAAAAGCGTAAGAAGCGACCCGATAACATGTGTATTCTATCTTATATTAATCTTAGGTTGTCGCTAGTCTTTCTGTACCGGACACCCTAAGTCAGTACTACCTTTTCATTCCCTCGCACGTGCGGGAGGCGTACTTAGCAGCATTGCTGGCAACTGCCGAAAACGAGAAAAAGTCTGTTATTGTCTTCGTAAACCGCACAACGATTGCAGAGGTTATATGCCGGATTCTACGCTCTATGAGCATTCGTGTTACTTCGTTGCATTCTCAACTTTCCCAAAGAGAGCGAATCGATTCATTGGGGCGTTTCAGGGCAGAGGCCGCCAGGGTGTTGGTTGCTACGGACGTTGCCAGTCGAGGTCTGGATATTCCAGTTGTTCAGATGGTTGTCAATTTTGATATTCCCGCCGATCCGGATGATTATATTCACCGTGTCGGAAGAACAGCCCGTGCGGGCAGGTCTGGGGAGAGTATTTCTTTTGTCACACAACACGATGTTGTGCGTGTGAAAGCAATTGAAACAAGAGTTGGCAAGGAAATGGTCCAGTATGATCGTGTCACCGAGAAAATGGTTATTCGGGATTACCTGCAGCAGACGTCAAACGTCAAACGGGAGGTTCTGATGGACTTGGAGCGGGAGGATTCAGGTTCAAGACGCAAGAAGAGGAGGATCAAGCAGTAGGGTACCACGGGCAACTGTAAATAAAGGAAAAGGATTCAGCATAAATTACTGAGAGCGTTGGCAAGAACGACCCACAAACCTAGACGGATCTGTGTAGAGTCAAATCATTAGTTGTAGTGGGTGGGCTGACCATAGGCATTGCACTCGCAATACATGCGGTCCCTACTATAAATCTAACTGTATAATTCACGTATTCAGCATCAGGCAGTAGCCCGCTGAACTTAAGCATATATTAAGCGGAGGTAAAGAAACACCAACAGGGATTACCGTAGTAACTACGAGTGTTGTGGCAAGAGTTGGCACTTTCGGTCCGAAGGAAAACTAAACCATGTTACAACGCTAACGTCAACGTAAAGAGAATCTACATGAGAAGTCATGTCAATTGCACACTTTCGGATCAGTGTTTGGCGAACCTACTGACGATCGCATGGCGTGCCTTGGACCGCAGCATCGGACTAGTTGTGGGCGGAGTGTAACGCTACAACGGAAGAACATCCGAACGAATATAGTTCGTCAAAATGTCAATAACAATTCAAATCCCTGCTGGCATAGTGCCAGATAAGCCTAGCGATCGATAATTTGCTTCTGAATGCAAAAAAAGAGGGGCGGAGCATGTCTGAGAAGTAGTTGACCCAAAAGCGCGGAATTGAATTTTCTCCCCACTTCGTGCCGTTTGAGGTACCTCGATCGATGCCGCAGGAGGGTGAATGTCAGCCAGATTTTGGCTGACTGTGACGCATGTTAACACACTATACCTAATGCTTCATAACGCTACAATTACTCTACTGTAACCGCCTCCATCCCTTGCGGAGTCTCCGAGTGAGCTGTGCATCGAGCGTCCTGACAGCGGATGCGCCGCATGCGGCGCGTAGATCTTCTGCAGATTTTCAGAGATATCAGTTTATTTGTTCACGCTCTTTCGGGAATTTCTTGATTTCATCCCGTGTTTTGCTTTGGTATTTCGATTATAATATAAAGAGAGGCGACTGGCCGTCGCAATTATCTGAATTTAGTATTCGGTAGATCATTAAGAATAATTAGTATAACAGTTTGTTGAATTGGATATTGCAGGATTTTGTCGGTAAGAAGGTATCGTCGGTCGCGAGCACCGTACTATGTAGGATTTCACCCGGTTCCTGTAACAAGACGACGGGCAATCGCCAATCTTCGAGTGGGAGTAGTCAAGAAGCGCTTTGCCGGTGTTGCCATAAGGCATTGTGAAGTAAAGATGGAGAGAAGGCGTTCCCGAGTCTCGCCAATCGGGAGGCTAGCTCCTTCTAATCCTATTCTTCTACAGTTGCATTATGCTCTCTTTTTCTAGTCAGTCGACTGACATGGCATCCCTTACATTCAATGCCCTGCAAAAATATGCGTGTCTCGCATGAGTTTCCTGTACATTTCTCCATTTGGGCATGTGGCAGACTGGACCGAAGATGAGATGACATGCCAATATGACCTCACTCAGCTGCAGTGCGGGGCAGAAGCGGTAATTTCAGAAATTGGAAAGTCGTCGACGCGTCAGAGCATTGGACACCATCCGAGAGCAACTTGACGACGCGAGGAAGGGGGCCCTGAGCCCTACTAAAGCCAGAAATTGCCAGGTCCACCTTTGAATAAATGCCAAATGGGGATCTGTTTCGCCTGCAGTTTGTGTATTATATGTTGCAATGTTGAAAGACCTGCGCTGCAACAGGGACATTCCCTAAAGAATCTCGATGGCTAAAATGGGTTAAATTAGCGGCTTGCATGGCGTCACGTTTCTGTGGAGAAATGACGCCGGAGTTACTGTTAATTGGCCGTTAATCAACGTCGAGCTAACGCAGTGCTCCTAATCCAGAAATTTTATTCCTAATTAGGAATATTTGCTTAACTGGGCGTTAGCTGCGTTATAAGTGGTCTCCTACCCTCAAGCTAGTACGAAGTAGAAGCCCCTCAGCTCTTAAACTTTAAAACTACTTTGAATCGATCGATAATGGAATATTACTGATCGCCATATATCTGTCGATGCCGAAAATGTTAGTGAGGATGGGTAGATGTTTCTTGTATAAGCGGGGCGCTCCACACGCACGTTATTCGGTACGCGGATATAGATCAGAGTGTATGCGGGCGGGCGTGGGAGCTGCACATTTGCGGCAATCTTTTCCTTTTAGAATTGTGGGCAATCGGCGGGGCTGCGTCATAGCGTAGAATCCTGGGGGTGAAACCAAGCCTCAGTGAAGCAGACTCACTGGATGCTTGCGCCCCACTGGCTAGCTCACGGAACGTTTGCGGCACTGAGCGGGCGCAAATTGGAAGGAGAGGGGGGATGACCGTTCCGGGGGCAGAGTGCTTTTCCGTCACAAGCGCCGTACCGTACTCCTGTAATCATATAAAAACATAATATCCTGCGACGCCCTCGTTCATACTCTTTCAGTTCACATATCCTATTCCCTGTACACCACTGTTAACTTTGATCCTCAAAATTGCGAGATGGCCTCAATCGATTTGCCAAAGACTATGAGAGCTTTATGGTTTGTTACACTCGTTCCACGGGCCTTTGGGCCTTACAAATACACTCCCTAATCACAAATACAGCTACGAGAAGCCGCGTCTTCACGCCATTCTGGATGTACCGCTCCCTGCGCTTCGTGACAATGACGTCCTCATCAAGGTTGCTGCTTGCGGTGTCTGTGGCACGGTACGAAAACTGGTGATGTTCAATTGCTGATGCACGTCGCTCATATTTGAAACTTTGTAGGATCTTCACATTCACGAGGGAGAATTCATTGCAAAAGTAAGATTAATATTTGCATGTAGTCTTGACTCTCGAGCAATACTAATTTCGCATAGTTTCCACTCATTCCCGGTCACGAGGTCGTGGGAACTGTCGCTGCCGTGGGAAAGGATGTGAAGGATTTCTCACTGGGAGACAAGGTGGTCGCTGACAACTCTGAATTGTGTGGCGAGTGCTTCTTCTGCCGTCGTGGAAAGCCTCTTCTTTGCGAGCATTTCAATGCCCACGGAGTTACCAGTGAGTGATCGCGGAGCAAGTGAACCCTCGAACTTGCCTTATTAATGCCATCCTTCTATCTAGTGAATGGCGCATTTGCTGAATACTCCGCGTATCCTGCGGGCAAGGTTTTCAAAATCACTAACTTGTCTCCCGTGGACGCTACCCTATTGGAACCAGCGTCATGCGCTGCACATGGCTTGGAAAAGATCAGACCGGAAATCGGTTCAAGCATTCTGATGTTCGGTGCTGGTCCTACTGGTGATGATCCTTGATGGCTGGCCGAAGAGATTTGTCAGTTTGCTAACACATAACAGGTCTGGTGCTCGCCCAACTTCTTAGACACAACGGAGGCTGTCACGTTGTATTGGCTGCCAATGCAGGATTAAAGATGAAGTTGGCGAAGGAACTCGATTGTGCCGATGTCTATGTGGAATTGGATCGCAAGCAGCCGGAAGCTCAGTTGGAGCAACTGAAAATGGATAATCCTTATGGGTTCGACATCGTTGTTGAGGCTACTGGTAAGTTGAATATCCGTGTTTCTTACGTTGTATTGTTCCTCACAATAGATAGGCAGTCCAAAGATCTTGACAGACGCCATAAATTACGTCCGCAGAGGCGGTAAACTTGTGGTATATGGTGTCTACAGCAACGCTGCTAGAGTTACATGGCCTCCGAGCAAAATCTGTATGTACTTCTTGGTTGAGATATTAATGAAGCCGCAGACCTTGTGAACTATGGACTTACTTCATTTTAGTTGGTGACGAGATCACCATTCTCGGATCGTTCTCAGAAACCTATATGTTCCCTACCGCAATATCTTATCTGGACGGACTGAATCCTAAGGTCAAAGTCAAGGGAATTGTCAACAAGACTTTCAAACTGGACCAGTGGGAGGAGTGTTTGGAAGCAATGAGGAACAAGAGTGCCATTAAGGCGGCAATTGTCTTTGACTAAGTTGATTTTTTCACTCAGTTGATCGCATTTTATTGTTGCTCTATGCAATGATATTTAAGGTGTAGAATAGTATACTATTTCGGGTGATGGGGGCGTAGCTGTTTTCTGTGCTTGTAGCTTTTAGTAAGTACTAGGTCAAAATATATCAATTTCAAGTTGAAACATTACTCCACATTCAATTGGCAAGATGATGCAGCTGGCGACTTTGGTGGAGTCCATACACTTAACACGAGCTCTCCGTCGCATTGCGAAATGTAACTGGTGATGGGTGACAATTAACTGTTTTCATAATATGGAAAGGCCACCCACCACACGGAGAGTGCCTCTTAACAGTAGCATGCTAGTAGACCAAAGGCGTCTAAAATATCCTTCTCGTGCTGTCAGTTATTCTTGTCACAGTGCATTTAAACAGCATAGGAATGTAACAATCTAAGGGCACGACGTCATTCATCCAAATCTGAGAATCAAGTTCGTATCATACATAATTGGCATGTTGCATGGTGAAGTGCTGGTAAAGATAGTTAATTTTTAATTATGTTCTATCTAATTATGGGCAAGTTTAGTTAACTTCAAATACAACTAGTCTACTTGGCTCGCAATACTCTCTTCGGCGGTCAATTGACTGAGACGCATTCTGTTGTAGACCGACAACGAAACACATTCCGTTCTGACTTTCCTGCACGCCACATCAACCGTCTACAGCCACAGAGTTAGCCCTTGGTATAACACCAGCCGGGTGGCGTTCGGATTAATAAGAGACGTCAGGAAGTGTGCGGGGTAGTGGGGTAGCCGGGCGGCATTCGAAAGTGCGCGGTGGAAAATCGCACGACACGTGCACGCACTTAGTTGCCTTAACAGTCCTGAGACCCTAATGCCTAAGATCACAGGGACACATCCCTCCTAAAACCATAACATAGACATGATAGCAAGAGAGGAACAAACGAGAGCTGATAAGACGGAGAAGGAATATGAATTGGACAACGCGTAGGAAACGCTCCTGATAAAAAAATAAAAACGAATCCGGTTTAAAGCCATCATTGTTTCATAAGGCGATGACGCCGAGAAAGCTGTTAGCTTCTTAACTCCTTCGACACCTTGCGTTCGATCTTGTCTGTGCCTTCTTATCTGTTGACATGGTATCATGTGAAGGTGGCGAAACCAAATTCCTGAACTCCTGAAACATCGTAGGTTATCTGAGTCCTCTGTTGCCATGACTGCCTCAATAATACGTCGCAAATGCTGATTGAAACGATTTGCCACTTCCGTACAACATGTATGTAGTTTCCGGAGTTCAGGCTCGAGACGTGACAGCCCAAGAGCAGTTTTCGAGATATAAAATACCTGGCCCCGCTAATCCTGAGAATCACGGTTTAACAGAGGATTTCGGCTCGAGTTCAAGTATAGTACTATACGATCCAGGAGATTATGACAAACTACAGCTTCAGGTACGTGACCTACTCGGCACTCTACATCCGCAGCTTATTTATTATTCCTAATTGAAAGATGGACAATAATCCTAATCTCTTTAAGTTATAATCTACTTCTATTCTGCATCAACAGACAAAGAACTTTTGGCTAAACCTGATCAGAATATTGCCAACTGTTCAACTGCTATAAAATATTGCTGTTTCTAAATTGATAGTCGTATAAATCCTTGCCAATCCCTCGAAGTTTCATAATATTAATCGTTTTTCTTTATCTCATATGCATTGAGGCTAAGTTCGGGCAGCAACACTTGCTTTTGCTCATGTGAATTTGTCCGTGGCGGCGAGTCTGAAATCCGTCGGATTGTGCGTCACCGTGGTGCCTTACTACGCCTTCTTATCAAGCGGGACCTGACCCCTTCGATCCTCTTTAGAGTTTGCCTGCGTTGAGAACCTGAGCGCAAAGCAATATTAAGATCTCCCGGGGCACTGACAGCGACGACTATTTTGTTATTGTGGGGGCAGTAGTCGGAAAACTTACTTGACGGCTCGAACAAACTTCGAGAGCCTGACTTCCGTCGAAGGTATTTAGAAATGTATCACCTTCCTCCAGTTCATTTCGCTTCGGTTTGTCCTGACTACATACCCCTCCAAAACGCCAAACTGGAGCTCTTAGTCTCCCAACGTCGGTTTGTCTCTCCTTGATCGCTCCATTAGCAATCCACGCCGCGATTTAATTCCACCGAGGAGGGTATCAAGCCATTTGCTGCCGTTCCATATCGACCCGACTTCCTAGAGCTCTACCAAAATACACCGAGAAAAGGACATCGCTATCATTGGGTGAAACGTATTTGCGCTTCACGATCGTACGCCTGAGATGCCCACATTCACTCTTTCTTAACTGAACACAGCTCGCTAGAGATTGTTGTGGCCCCAATTTTGACTATGCAGTCGTAAAGTTAATTTTCGTCCAGGCTGGTGCGATCAGCACGTACGTCAATCACTCGTAGTACATTAATTAAGCTACATTGACCAAGGATAATCGAGCCGAGATATCATCTCGGAAGCATTGAAGTGTTGGAACCAATCGAAAAGGGAAGTTCCAACATGCGTATTCATCACGATTGACGGCTCGGGTTCCGCTGCCCCAGGGTGCCAACGGTTTGGAGACGCTATCTCAAAAAGATTCACAGGTGATTGATTTCCATACGGCAAGGCGCGCCAATTGGAGATTGAATTATCATAAAAGATAGATTTCAACGTGTGCAGTTGGAGAGCAGAAGGTCAGCCTCTACTACAAAAAAAATCGCAAATTCTAAACACACAATAGTCGCCTTTCACTTCACAAACCAAGAATTCCACGCCAAATTTATTGTACATGTCCTTGTAAAGTTGTAAGTAGATATTAAACGCTATTCGTGATCTCTTATTGCAGTCAGTTCACTTTCCATGCCCCTCCTATCTGGCCGAAAAGAATTGCTGAACACTTCAGATCGGTGTAGCTCAATATTGGGCCCACGACACCAGGAGAGTTAGGCGCATCCTTGCCGCCTGATATATCCACAAATGATCTGCAAAAAATTTCAGAAAGTAAATAGAGCTAAAGAATTGGTATTTATTCTGTTATGTTTTTCTGAGTATGTACATACTTTTAATCAATAACTCATAGTTCTAACTAAGTTAATTTAATTAAGTATTTTGGGTCAAACTATTTATCAATAAGAATTCGTAAATTTAATAGGGTAGGTAGAGGTTCTTCTCCACTGAATAAAGGCAAATATAATATCCATTCCATGTAGTATCCAATTGGATATGTATAGGCTAAGTTATTGCACATGAGACAAAATTTACTACTTATTTTACCTTTACTTTTGAAAATCTGTCAAATTAGCCACGCCCAAGCACGAGTAAAGATCGCCTTTACATCTCAACGTTCCAAAATCTCAATTTTAAATAGGAGAATTTCAAGCAGTGGCAGGGGATTTTTTTCAATCCAGCCACGGGAGGCAATTCCTTTGGAAAATGTCATTGACTGATCAAGCGATCTCTCTGACAAGGGTGGAACCCATTCCACAGATACGCAAATATCAACTGCTGTACCTGAAGCCATCCAACAAGATACAATATGCAGAGCAGTACGTCCTATCAGACATATCTGCCGAGAGCACGCATCGTCCTGCGTAAAAGGGGCCAAGGTTTATTCTTGTACGCTATCAAATGCGCTGCACAATACGTATGCGAGAAATACTTGTACAGTTCCTTGGTCTACGTATCCCCCAAGTTCTTGCTCAAGTAGAGTTATCGCCATTGCTAAATTTCAGTACAATTTTACATTACGCTGCGTTATATTATATTCTTTAACGGGAGCTTGTGCTGTTAATTTTGTATCAAATTAGGTTTCTTAATTGGTTGCAACAACTTGTCGCTTTCCCGCTTCAATTTATTGTATTATGTGAACATTTCACAACGTTTGACTCGACTGTGAAGGTCCAGACACATTCTCTGCATTAATTTTATAATCGGCCACTTTTATTTTGTTGGAAACCATACATCATGTTTCCTGAGCAAATAAGTGTTTAATCGTAAGGTGGTAATCTTATACCTATATTGACTGGCTCTATGCGCAGTTTTCGGCATTCTCATCACATAAACAAAATGGGACCATAGCTATTTCTATGGACCTATGCAGGACAAGCTATGGCCTACTTCGGGTGACTCTAATGTTTAATATTGATAGGTGTTATACATTAGATGTACGATGCCCTTCCAAATGTGTTCTCCATTCCGAGATTTCGTACGCCCAATTTATCGCCCAAGCGTCAATTCAAACGACGACAAGCCCTTTAATAATTTATTTAGCACTTCGTAAATTGCATATTTAGAATGTGACACAAACCCCAAAATGAGAAATAGCCGTGTCTTCAATGCGTCATTTCTCCGTCAGAAGTCGGCCCTCGTGATTTCGCCCATATCATCTTGCTTGAGATCGATTTGTGGTATGTATGGCAGCACTTTTGCGGTTGAGGCATGGAGCTTATACGTTGTGATGAGTTAGATGCTTAGGCGCCTGAAGGTATTTGGCACAATTATGACACAGACCCTTAGCACTTGATGTACCGGCTTGTAAAACTGTAAGCAGGAATTTGTGATTTGTAAGCCAGAAATCTAATTATTCGTGAACTTCTGATTCTTGAAAGTGCCATTTCAATGTCTGTTTTTTTTTATTGATGATTCAACGTTGGTGGGCTCCGCTAGTTTGGGGAGATGGGATGGGCTCATCAAATTAAGCTTGTTTATATTGAGTGATATTTTGCCTCCGCACATTTATCGAACATTTTATTTCAGCTCTGCATCCGACCAGCCTTTTGATAACACGACCGGTACTTTATCTCATGAAATAAACCCCGCATCAATATGCTTCATATTCGCCATCATGCAGACGGAGACGAGTTCCTCAAATTCACAGAAATAAAAAACTTATCTGGGAATGCTGTCTATCAAACTTCACAAGTAGTGCCGTGGTTGCTAAACAATAAGCAACACCACATGACTATCTACTCTGAGAATATGGCACGAAATTAGAGGCTAGATGACAAAAGCCACAGCACCAGTCGCATAAGGGCTGTCAATGACATATAATGAGAAACGGAGATTTAGCAACGGCTCAGGCGGCCCATACGCAATATGCACGAACGTATGGAAAATATATGGCGGCCTTCCGACAATGCCTTTGCGGGTCTCGTAGAGAGAGAGGGGGGCGCAGGGAATTTTATCGAGGCATCTGAACCAAAATTTGCCGTTGAGAGCTGACAGTGAGGTTCGAGAGCTTGAAACAAGCAAGACTTCTTAGACAGGTTTTGGTCTGAAGTTGCCTTTCGTGGGGCATTCGATGGCACCCGGAACGGAAAGCGAGTGAGTGACCAAGTTCGTAACGATTGGATTTCGAGATGAGATGCTTCGAACTATTCAGCCTCTGCGGAAGAACAGTGACGAACCGTGGAACTGGTAGGCAAATAGTCAAAGCTTTATAAAGGCAAATAGCTCAATCCTCAAAAAGGCGATATCATCGCTCGGAATAAAGCACCGGTATTTTACAGCAGTCATTCACTTGGACTGTCCTTTGGGTGCCTTGGGTGCCTTTAGAGCGGCTCGTGCCAAAATTATTTCAGGTGCTGGAGACTCACACTCGTGTGCAGATTCAACAAAGTGCATTTCTCCAAGATATCTTGTAAGCTTACGAAATGACAATTTCAGGAGACGCTCCGGCCCCATTCGAAATGCAGAATACTTTAAGAGGGCTGCTCTCCCCCATTAGTTTCGATAGGGCGTATACGAAGTTATCCTAACTACTCGCAGTCCAGTTTCTATATTCATTCATTCTTCATCTCAAATATTTAATCTATAGAACTTCCTCACAACTATTGCCCATTATGTATTCTTTCCTGCTGCATAGTCTCCCTCGCTTGGGAACACTTAACGAGGCGCTGGTCAGGACATAAATCTGAGTGGCACCGCGCCATATTGTGAAACTTCTAACATATGTAAGTGGTGATGAGCGTGGTAACAACGGCGTGAGGTCTTACATGGAGTCTATAAATGCGGGGATAGGAATAACGTAAGTCGTGTCGTAACGCACTTAATGGCGTAACGCACCGAATTTGTACAGACGACCTAACTTATAACTTCGATTATTCAACAATGGTACGTCGAAAGAGCTAAACTACAGCTGAACTTAATATTTGTATTGATGAAGCACTATCTGGAGTCCAGTCTGGTAAATACAAGTCATATTATCATGCTGCAAAAGTCTTAAATCTTTCTAAGTTGACGCGTCAATGGAAGTGTCACACGCACCCAAGCACGTCATACCTAGCAGAAATTATCGCCAGCACAGGAAAGCGTTCTTCTTAAGTGGATCAAACAATTGACTATTAGTGGATACGCCCCTGGACATCAGTTGTTGAGAGCAATAGCAGAAGAAGTTCGTACAGATCATTAGACGACGCGTCATTCAACTATCTCGAACCTCAATTACACCTCCCACTTGGTCAAAACTGGGTCCCACGATTTATCGCCACATCTCAGCTTTGTTATATAGGACGTCGAATTGAGACCGTAGGAACGGACGGGGCAACAAAACAAGTACTTGACGCGTGGTTTGACGCGTATCGTAAGATTGTTATATCACAAGGAATCAAACAGGAGAACATACAACATGGATGAGTCTGGATTTTCAATAGGAACAATGGAGTCAACTCGAATAATACTTGATTCAAAACTCCGTAGTACAAAGCATCAGGCACATCCTGGCCGTCAAGATTGGGTCTCAATGATTGAGTGTATTTGTGCAGATCAAACCATACTTGAACCACTTGGGATATTTAAAGGTCAGAACGTCTTACAGAGTTGGATACCGCAAGAAGTCATCAACAAGTCGTTCTTACAAGGGGTGGACAAGCAACATTCATCGTTTAGAGTGGTTGAAGCGTGTTTTTGAGCCAGCAACTCGAGAAATAGCCAATGGACAACAACGCCATCTTATTTGTGAAGGTCATAATAGTCATATCAGTGGAAACTTTATATCTCATTGTATTCAAAACCGGATTACACTTATGATCCTTCCTCCTCATACCTCACATCTACTTCAACCACTTGATGTTGCAATATTTGGTCCTTTAAAAAAGCGCGATTGACAGCCGCACTTCTACACCTCAATCAAGCTCAACTTATACGATTACAGAAGATTGAATGGATGGAAGCATATATCATGGCCCGGTCAGCATCTTGTACGCGACAAAACATTGAATCCGCCTGGCGTAGAGCCGGTCTTTTTCCAGGATTCGTGGAAAAGCTCTTAACCTCAGAATCAAAGTGGATGGAAAGGAGCTGGTTTGATTCCATTTAGTCCTCGACGAGTGCTAAATAGCGTTCCAATCCAACCATTCAGCCGCCGTCTACTCCTCAAATCTCAATCAATATTAAGATCTTGACCTCTCCATTTCTTAAGAGCTCTCCTCCAGACGGAACAGAACTAAAGCACGCAAATTCGGTGTTTTATACGGCTTTAGCAAGCAATAAATCCCCTGCTTCACCAACTCGGCGTTATGCGAAGCGAATGACCAAACTGGTTGAAAGAGCTGAGCTAACAATTCTACGGAAGGAGCTCCAAGATTGTAGAGAGTTGCTTCAGACCCGTAAGAAACGAACCAAGGGCAAGAGAATCAAATTACAGGGCGAATTTGTGTTTAGTACTGAGGAAGTGTTAAGAATCGTTCGCGAGGCGGAGGAGAAACCGAAGGTAAACGGCCACGTGGAAGGCCACGTAAACGACCAATTGATGAAGTTGAAGAGGCAGAAGAAGAGGAAGATGTAGGGATTAGTTCGAGCGAGTCAGAGTTAGATTTGGATAATTGTGTGGCGCGTAGGACAAGGTCAAAGTTAGGGGTTGAATTTAGTGACCAGCTTCCCCATACGCGACGTTATCATAAGTTTTTAATCAAATGTAAATAATCATCCATTGATTGACTGCCTGGCTTGAACTGCCGCACTCTGTATTTCGTCCAGCAATACAGTCTCACCAAGAGCTAGTTCAATCTGTCCTTGTTAAGTTTATTTTCAAACAAAGTAGAACCAATTTGACCTGATATCTGATAATCTAACTACTCTGCCCAACACTCTCGCACAAAACGATCCATCCGTACTGTTTTGCTGGAGATTCCTACTATCCATGGATGCAACAACATTTGGCGCGGACTGGCTCTCTTTTTTGTGTCTTTTTCTAGACTGTGACGGTTCAAATATGTCAGCGCTTGTCATCACATAACAAGTGAAAATATAACGAGCGCATTACCAGCAAGCTAAGAAGTGATGAAATGACTCAGACCACTTTATTCCATTGTGAGGTTCATCCTTCAACCTTGGAGGCTGCATGTTGACTATGTAGGTTAGGACTTCTATGGGCATGAGTGGCGGATCACCTTCAGGTGGAAATGGGAAGCGATGTTGTGCCACCTCCATCAGGGTGAGCCCTAAAGACCACACATCTGATGTAACTGTATACGGCTGTCCCTGTATCCGTTCAGGCTACAACATACTCAGTTAGCTCTAAGATCTATACTTGAGAGTTCAAAAGCTGCATACTGCCATGTAATATGAAGTTCCAGTGAACGTGGTTGCTAGCGAATTGACCACCTCTCCAGACACCCCAAAATCACATAATTTGACCTGTCCATTACCGTCAAGCAAAATATTTTGAGGTTTGATGTCTAAACCGTAAGCTACCACGACACCTATGCACACGTAAATAACGCCCAATAAACCTACCTCTATGGATTATCTTGCGCTCATGTAGATACGATAGTCCGCTTAATACTCCTTCGGCTATCTTTCCAAGAACCCTCTCGCCTATTCGGCCACCTCTAGCTTTCACGTGCTTGTATATAGCATCCAATGATCCACCTTGGCAATACTCCATAGCAATAGATATACTAGCATTGTGCTCATTAACAAACCTCCCATAATACTTAACAATATGAGGTGAACTGCATGATTTGTTGTACAATAGCTCTCGCAGTATCTGTTTTCGAATCTCAGGATTGGGATTTGCTGGAATAGTCTTCAGCGCAAATATAGTCAATCCGTCCTTCAATCGGCATTTTGTAACACTTCCACTAGTACCTTCTCCCAATTTTGCAATTTCTATGATATTCCCGATTGTCGCCGCTTGATCCCATCCGTATTCATCCAGGTCCATCACATCTTGATTCACACGATAACGTAGACGCTCATTTTCTGTGCGATCGATATAATCTAATGCGTCATAGCTCAAATTGGAGCTTTCGTGAGACGTCACGGTGGCCCCGGAATCTGCCATAGCTATATCAACGTCAGATGTCCCAGGAGAAGTCGAAATAATTGAAGATGGTGTAATCGAGCTTGGCTGTAAATATCCATTATCTTCGGCACTAGTAGTGGGCATCAGATTAGGCGAGTTGGGAATCGAGAGCGACAATACTTTTAGTCGCGGGGATGGACTGAGGCTGTCTCCTGGATTTCTAAGTAGAGGAGGAACTGACATGATTGCAATAATAATTCGACGACAAACAAGGCTTCAATAGCGTGCCACCAATGCTTGAAAGTGCTGCTAATGACCAATGTTTAGCGATTCTTCAAGATCTGTTTCCCAGGTCTAACTCACTTCTTATATTTACAATTATTTCATCGACCACTCTAAAGTCCTACTATGAACTTATATTTGCGAAACACCAGAATAAGCTAACGTAGCTAGATAAGGAACTGAATACGCATCAAATGAAACATTCTGTTTGCAGTGTCCTTTAGAAAGACAGGTGACTCTCAAGTTCAAGCTGAAGAGTTTTTGTTAGCCATGGGATCTCAGAATCCGATCAGAATGAATAGAGACAGATACTCTTACCTAATGCTTTGTACAGCAAAATAGACACCTGATACACGAGTGAAACTATTGAGAACGATGAATTCCGGATGGTACTGCCGCTTGGTGCCTTGAAACTCAGTACACAATCCTAACCTGGGACGGCATCAACACCAAATCGCAAGTTGCGTTTGCAGCTAGACTGGGACTCGTGCGTAGGGTAACCCGCTTCACGCTTGAACCTTGTCGACAGCCCGCACATGCAAAGCACTTCTCCATATCAACGGGCTACATCTCCTACCAGCGTATGTGATAAATTGGAAAAAATTAAAGAAGGTTCATAATTTTATTGAAACCACCACGCTTGCGCCGCCCTAAGCGCCCTAGGGCTGTGCAAGTGAGACTGCTTAAAAGGCAAGTTATCACAATGAACAGGAGCTCTGAACACGCAGGGCATGTGTAGAAGAACCCCTTGAATCTGGAGGAGCTGGCAACTGGAGATTTGGACGTTTTCGGACCAGGAATGGAACTACAAACCGGTATCTGCAAGTATATAGAATAGGGTATTAATGGCTTTACATCAAAACTTGGAAGCGATTGTATATAAAAGACGGAGGAGGAGTCCATGCTCTGAATTGCAGCTGCGAAAGCGTCTTTAACTGTTAGGGCCTCCGCTCTGGAGGAGGTCGGAAGAGGTGCTCTGAACAGTAAGGGCAACCAATGGTGAAGTCCACTACCATCCATCCCAGCATCCACCTGCTTTCGACCTTATCTCATGCGCTCCAATCTGCGAGGGACTGGTAAACTAAGCGCGTTCTATATCGTGATCTGTCACTGTGAGTAGAGCGCGTGACAATTATAATTATTGCTACTGTGCTTGATTGACTGCTCTCCAGAGGCGGAAGAGGTTACTTATGTTTCGTTTTCTTGTTTTGTTATCTTTGTCTTTAGGTCGAGTATGGAGTTGTCAGGCATGACGTGTTCTAGCTCGGGAGCATTTGGATCGCTTATAGATACCGTACTCATGAAGTCGACATTGACATACGTACGTGAAAGCCGACGTGACTTCTCTACTGTTCCCGCCTTTATGCTCCTTTGTCCACGGTCTACCCGATTACACGTACGAACTCATTCAATGCAGCATATGACTGCTTACTTATATTCCAATATAAAAAATGCTTGATTTCTACCAGATAACCGTAATATGATAAACCAACCAACCATCAATCCAATGTATGCCAGAAGCACGAAATAGAGACCACCACGAACGAAATTCAAAACCTGCAAGTAGTCTAACATATGATCACCGTAGCCCGAACCCTTCACTTTCCAGTATTGCTCGGTAGAGTTTTGATTGTAGTTTCTGCTTCGAAGAATACCGATATAGACACAACTGATTAAAACAAGTGTGGGAAATAGGAAACCTACTAGCTGTTAGAGTTGGTTCGCACAGTCTCTATAAAAAGCAATTACCTTTCAGAATCATCGCCCATCTTCGTGATCTTAAATATAAGGTTCGCAATTCCCGTGGCAGGGATTCTATCCGAACCGGTCACAAATGCAAGCAGTCTGCGCTGGTCATGAGTACTCATGCAATGAAAAATATCCCAGAACCAATTTATAACGGGCTCCGATTCTCTTGTATCTTGCGCATGGCTCTTTGAAGTCCCTACTGAGCTGTGGTCAGAGGCTCCCCAGCCATCGTAGTTAGCAACGGCTCTTAAAGCTGCCACGTCCAGTCCTTCATCTGAACCTCGAACTAACAGCTCTATTTCCTCCGGTCTGAATAGTGTTAAGGCATTTCCACCGATCACATGATAGAATCCCCTTTTGAATGGTTGAAATTGCCGAGCGATTGAAATATCGAAAATGAACTGGATATACTTAGTTACAAATTCCTGCCGGTTAGAATTTGTCACTGGCCTTGCTTCGCCCCCTGGAACTAACGGCACCTGAACAACAGTACCATACACTTCGTGTTCTGCAACAAAATCTCTGCAAAACGTTTCTTCCACATTGCCATCAAAATCAAGTAATTGCTGGAGGCCCCTTGCAAGAGACGGTTTCAGTAGCGTTAAGTCTTCCATTGTACAATGGCATCCGAGAAGCTTTTTGAACACTGCTGGCGGCAATTGGATATCCAAAATTGTGGAGTTATACATCGCCAGTCCTAGTACAACTCCAACCAAGAAGTATTGATCTGAGGTTTCGAAGGTAGAGTGATTGAACCAGCAATAATTCGATTCTTCATCGTAAATGAACATTCCGTTCAGAGGATCAAACATGTCCCGCACTAGAAGCAAAAACCATTCTTTGCGAAGGCCGCCTGCGTCCACCCCATCTTCACCAACAAATTCTATCTTCAGTCCTTTTTTCAACTCCATTTCATTACTGGAGATTTGGCGAAGTGAATCCTCAATAATGCAATTGCGACGAACTTTCAATACAAGATGTGGTTGCACAATGCGCTTGTAGTTCAAAGTCGAAAAAAACGCTTCACGTGCTTTGATTTCCATCTGCCTTCGCGCATCATACTCTAATATTGTGATCTTCGACCCCATCGAAAGGTAGAACGGATATTGACAAAAGGTGAATGACGACAAATGAGACACAGCAGGTGAGCTCGAACCAGAGGAAGGAGATTCAATATTTGAACTGGAACATTGATCTGTCGGAAGGCCTAAAGCGCTACTGTTACTGGTCCGAGATGGTGTCTGAGAGTAGGAAGACTGAATCGAAGGAACTTCGGAAGTAGTTCTAATACGTGTTGACGCGTTATTATTGATACTGGTCGTGTGGGTAGCGTTGCTACTCGAGAGGGCGATACCAGTGGTGATTGTCGTTGCCGGTGTCACTCCTCCTACTGCATTCGAAGCGCTACTCGAGACAGTCGGTGGAGAGTTCACCACGACTCCGGTGCTCATGGACGATGGCTTCTGCGTCGGTCCTGAGAAGCTGGAGACTCTAGAAACAGGAGAGACGATACTAGGAATGCCTTGCTTCTCCCACACGTCAAAATCATGGGTGATATCTATATAGTCGACCAACGTGTTATAGAAACTGGACGTCGGAACTTTGGATACTTGTATATTCGCGGCAACTGGAGAATAAATATTAGCATATACAAATTACATAACACCTAAATCATAACTAGGAATTCAAAATCAAACAAGATTGCTTACAAAATAACGAGAGAGAACGCGCGGCCGCACGTATTCTCCAATCCGATCCATAGTTTTCTATTTTGGCCCCGCCGCTTCTAGAGGAGCAGTATTTGGCGAGGCGATGAGTAGTGAAGGAGTTAATTAGTTCCACTTTGGATCTGAAACTTTCCTCTGGAAGCCTCGCAAACCAATTGACTAGATAGTGATGGCATGTGCCATTTAGACCACTTATCAGTCCAAACAAGCGCTTAAGAACAGCGGAATGATTGCCTGCTGACCTGGCCGAACTTCGTAAAGAATAAAGGACAGGATTCTCCAAGATGATCAACAAAAACCTCAAATCTGCAGGAGAAGTAAGGACTCTTCCTGGTCGCTTGAGAAGTGTTTCTGATGCTTTGAGCACAAGCTTCATGAGATTCCCAGGCTCGCCAGCGGAGAGAACAAATTTATAGAAAGAATTGATCTGTGAGAAATCTAGACCCGCATCACTGAAAGAATATCCATTTCCATTTAGAAAAGAATTGTTAAGACCATCGAAAGATTGGAACGTTGACGCAATGTGATCCTCGATATTGTGATACTGGAACTCCGAAAGAGATTCCGCATCCAATGTCGAAGATATAAATTCGGAAGATATGAAAGGAGTCTGCTTCGCGGGAATTGGCGCAATGTCGTTCGTAGTTTGACAAACTGTACATCGGAAGCAGGTAATAGAAGTGGGGTAACGCAAAGACGATAAGCAGCACATGCAAAGGCCCGTGGTCTAAGACGTTAGTTGAACATTATAGTAGCTATAGCCGCATTATCCACACACTTACCAAAGAGCTTGTGGGCAGTTCTTTAGTAGCTTGTCTAATAGTCTCGTTATTCTCCTTGGCCACCAAGGTTTGTTCGACATTATGCAGGACGTCTTCAGAAGCGGCAGTCGATGACCCCTGCACTTGCTGTCGCGACTCCTTCCTTGTCGAAGAGAGATGGCGCGGTCGCGAGAGAGCATGAGATAGCGACAAGGAGAAGGAGCGCGATCGAGAATGAGGAGAACGCTGTTGTGGGCGATGATCACGGTGGCGATCTTCGCGAGTGGATGATGAGGAGGCTGTTATATCCGCCGACTGTGGAGTCTCTGACGAGTGGTTATGATGACTGGTGACAGAGTATATATTGGCAAGAGAGGCAGGTAATTTAACAGGCATCATGTCCCAAAATATGACACTAGAGTGCTCATAAGAATTCGGGTCAAACCTCATCAGCGCATGTCAATTGTTCACTACTTACCTGTTCTTCCGCGGAGTTCAGTTTAGCTCATTCGGTGGAACGGAACAACATAAATGTCCAGGATATTTCTGCTTTTATTCAGCTGCCGATATCAACTATTTATGAAAAAGTCATGCACATAGGAATCTGACATAATTCAATCCCCTGCTGCATGACATTGATAAGAAATAAAGCATAAGACGATGAGATGTGATAGAAAAGAGTTGTATGATCTTGTACTGACTGTGCTGTATTGTACTGCACGCCCAAGTACAACTCGAAGCGGTCGTGTACACGTTGGTGCCTTCGAGTCTGTGTTGAGTTGCAGCTCACAACATCGAAACTTAGAATCTGGAGCGCCTTCGCTTACTGCGACATCGCGCGTCGGGAGATCACAAAGTTTTCTGAGTTCCGATCAAAACGGAATTAATGATCATCAGGGTCTTCCATCTACTTGCTGCAAGAGTTGTGAAAGAGTCGAAGGCTAAGGCTTTATTAAGGACGAGTTGAGCAAGAACCATTGAGCAACGTCTAAATTGAATTTCAGTTTGATCGCTAACTTCAAACGACGGACAGCTGGATTTTACCTAACAAAACAAGAAGTATGTAATTCTAAATATATCATACTTTATAATTGTTAAAAGGTTGACGAAGACCAGAATAATTCCTCATGGTGCTCCCTTATCAGAGTACAGTCCTGATCTTGCCATCAGTTTCTTCAGCCAATGTACCACAGCTTGCAATTGATCTTATTATTCATTCACTTGGTATTCCTTTTCACGCGGTCTTGGATCACAAGGGTTTACTTTACCCATTTGCTGGGCCACGGGAAGCTCCACTTGGATCTGAAGTATCAAGGAATTCCGCAGCATCAGTTCTAAATGGTATTTCCTCTTCGTTGGAGTTATACCATAATTCAAAAATTACATGCTTAGTACAAAGGTCGCCGACATTACCTGGATCTAAGAACTTATTCGTATCAGATATTTTACTACCACTTATTGAGGAAAATCAATTTTCACGTATTCTTATGCTGTCGTCATCAGATGCTTCCCGTAGGTCCGATCCTGAAGGGCCGAAAATAATAAGCATATCTCCATCATCTGGTATAGGCCAGCCGTTAACGCCGGAGACTATAAGCAGTATCTCTCGACAAGTTTCAACACTCTCAGTGTGCGATTTCAATGTATCCGGGTCGTCTGATCACCTGAAGTCAGCTATGCCATTGCGACTACCAGGATCTGGAATCACAGTTCAGTTCCTGAGAGCGGCCGAGATGCATAAATTGCCTGTTTCATCAATAGTAATCTACGTGTATGATGGAGACAATTTTACAGATGCGCATTATATGTCGGAAGTTGCTTTGAGGACTCTTGATGTTGCTCTTCCAACAGCATGGATTCAGCCCCCTTCTTGGGACGGGGTTTATGGAAAGCAGGTTTCGGTGGGTTTAGAACATGGATTGTACGGTTAAATTCCTTGGGCTCATAATGTACATATAAATGCTGTATACAACTTCATTTGTGAACAATTGATACAAATGTATGGCACAATTTCAATGTCCGCTACCAAGTTCTAGTACCAAAAGTCAATCCCATCATCATGAACTCTGGGTCTTAAGATCTTTGTTCGTATTAAGATATCCAGCTCCATATGCACGTGTCGTCCGTTTCTTATCCTTTAGCGCCTCAACTAGTGGTGTTCGAGCAGCCACACTCAATCCATTAATAACATGGACGGTAATTGGAGCACCATCGATCGGAACTTTTCCAGAAATCCGTAGCTCGACATAGCCTAGACCACGGATCAAAATATCTGCACCTCCTCCATCAAGGCGCAATTCCGCGCCAACGCCATACTGGTCAAACATGTCTGATCGTATACTAACTTTCAAGCTTTCATTCTGATTTTTAATGACTTCTTTAGCTCTCTCCAAATCTCGGTTCACAAAGACTGCAACAAGCCCAGGCTGACCAATCATGCTCCAAGCAATCAAATTCACGTCTGGTGATTCAATCAAAACCAGACCACCGACATTCAAGCATTGACCAGCTCGAATAACATAGTATTCTCGATTTTTTTTCCCCAAAAACCTTCCCTTGACCAATGGTTTGATTGCTTCCTTCTTTACGATACCCCATACACGACTACCACAGTCCTCTAAGCCTGGAAGGTCAATAATTTTCTTGGTACCTCGTGATGTCGGTACACTGTACTCCAGTATCTCTCGCGTCATCCCAGGAAGAAAGCTCTCGCCAGGACCAAAAACTTCGTTGCCACGACATAAGTCGGAACCCCACGGCTTCGTCGATCTTTGGTTAAGTTTGAGCAATTCCTTTATTAGCCGACTCTTGCCAACGTTTGTGTATCCGATGAAGTAAGAATTACTGGGTAGCGAATGCAGTAAGTCAGTCATTCCCCAGCCAACTCTTGCAGAGACAAAGTGAATGTCTTCCGATGAAAGTAACTCTCTTCTCGGTTGAGCGATACCCAACCGTTCACCCAGATCGTCTATGAGACCTGTAGCAGGGGCTGTATGTGAGGGATTTACTCCCAATCCCATACTCCAAAGTGACAAGTCGTTACTTTGCAGATCGAAGCGCTCCAAAGATGTACGAGGTTTATACTGATGAAGCTTCGAGACCTCTTGAAGTAGTTGAATGGCATATGGCTTCAGTCGTTGATTCAGTTCCTTCTCACTCTGAACCAATAGATCCACGCGATTGACAACATATAATATCTTCTTTACCTTCCGTTGATATATGGCCAACAATTCTTTTAGTGGCAACATTGACATTGGAAGGTCATAAGCGTCGATTACTTGAATTAAAGTAGCTGATCCATCACTGGGTAGACGCTCAAATATGTCAGCATAATCCACTCTCGGTAATATATTGCAATCATTGTGATGTATCAATTGGTGACATCGTAAACAAACGCCTTGCCTTGATGTCCGTTGTGAGCTAGTCTGAGGTAACCGTTCTAAGAAGCCGGATCCACCACGTTGCTCTTCACTAATTAGCTCTGGCGTGGCTTCGCTACTTTTACTTCTCTTCTGTTTATGATTCCTTCTTCCAAAGAGAAGATTCTTTGCGTCGTCGTCCAAATTTTCCAGTAGCTCATTATACTTCAGATCGATATCCTTCGTGACCTTGTGAGAGCCTTGAGGACCGTCTGCGATTGAATTCAGCAGTTCAGTTTTAGCCGATAAATCTAAAACATAACCAGGAGTCCCAATCCCATCTGAATGAAGTGAGGCACCACAGGACGGGCAGTGAGGACGATCGGGCGAATGCGCTCTATCGACCGTTATTCTGAAATGCCTAAAATGTGACTGGTGCTGCTGGCTCAAACGAGTGATCTGTAGGCGAAACTGGTATAGTTGTAGCCATATTCTTGTAGTTCTCATTCTACACGATCAGTAGAATCGCCACATAAGCAAGGGAGCTGTGTAGAATTATTGAACGAATGTTCAAAAGTTGCATTCTATGAGACCTGCAAAGTAGAACTGGATCAATTCCGGGTAACAACTGCCTCCTCACACGACTAACGAGTTAAATGGAACGGGCTCAAGGAACTCCCGCTGCATTCTTAATGCTATAGAATTTTACAAATCGTGCATTTTGTACTCTTGTGACAACAGTGCACGCTTTAAGGGCTGTATGAATTATACATTTTTGACGTAAGCATATTCATTGATCGTTTGCATACCAATATTACTTCTAAGAGACAATTTATAATAATGCATCAAGGTATACATGTGCTCCCTAAATAAAACGAGCGTGCGTTCAATCTAACCAGTTGCTATCCACTCAACCAAGGTGAGGTGAATCGTCGTATCCTTTGCCTCCTGATGGAGGCACATCGCCCTTCTCGCGTTTAAGCTTCTCCTCAAACTTCTCAAATTCCTTCAAAGATATTTCCTCCTCAGGATCCAAGATTTGCTCGATGCCGCTGACTCCATCAACATAATGCATCAGCATAGCTTCTATACCATTCTTCAACGTAACTGCTGAGCTGTCGCAGCTTCGACATGCTCCCCGTAACTTCAACTGAACTACTCCTGCCTCCGTGAGCCCTCGATATTCGACGTCACCGCCATCCTCCTGAATAGCCGGTCTAATCCGCGTATCGATCAGCTCCTTGATCATACTGACTACCTCTGAATCTCCTTCCCGTGGCATTGTATCTTCATTCACAGTAGTATCCTCCAATAATATCTTAGCGCCTGAGCTGAGGTACTCGGTCAAAAGTGAGAACACCTCCGGTTTGAGAACAGCCCAGGATGCAAACTGATCTTTCTCAACCGTAATGAAGTCAGGTCCAAACATGACGGAGCGCACGCCGTCGACAGCAAATAGCTTGCGTGCAAGGGGAGAAGAGTGCGCCTCTCGGCCATTCACGAATTCCACTGTTCGCGAATTGGGGGGAAGAATGTTGGTTGAAGGAATGAACTTAAGCGCATCAACGTTCGGCGTGCTCGCGGTCTGGATGAACATATTGCGCCTTTGAATAGCGGGAACCGATATTCTTGGTTTAATTGACATGATATTGCGAGGTCTGATATTATGAAAAGTATGGCTACCCGTAGTTGTTGATGACAAATACCGTGCAGTTGACGAGCACAGCGTCATCGGCGCCTGTCGCGAAAGTGCCTTGGAACAAACGGAAATCATATTGATATGCGAACTGATAATATTTGAATATCGTATCAACGGCAGGAAAGACTGATGCATCACTGTTTCGCGAGGTTGTTGAGTTTATATAAGAATTTGGAGTGAGCTCGGTGAATCGCTGGCGGCGATCGTCTATGACTTCATTCCGGAATCATAGTGACGACAATGAAAGCAGGGTAATACATCGACTTTCCCGAACGTGCATGCGTGTTTCAGAACGACAGCGTTTTGAGTAGGCAATGCTGAGAACAGAAAAGTTAATATATAATAAAATGCTGAGAATCATACACTGACTATAATATACAGTAATCGCTTATTTTTTCATTGTTCAAATAATATCACTAGTACAGGTAAACCTAACGCCCAAAGATGTGCCCGATAGTCCTATACATCGCCAACTACATTACTCTTACAACCAAACTCACGTATTATCTCCGTCGCTCGAGTCGCTGATATCTTCACCATCATCCTCGAAAAAGGAAGCAATCTTTGGCTTTCTGACTGCCTCCGATTTACTCGCCAAATATTCTTCACAGCCAGCACGCTGCACTGTACTCTCATCGTTTCTGCTCACGCCAGACTCATTATTGTTATCAACGTCTTTGGCGGACTCTTCCACAACTCTCTTGAGGTCTTCAATCATCGCCTCGCTTTCCTCCAGAAACTTTGTGTTGTCAAACTTTACCTTCGACGAAGGATCCGCAGTCTGAAGCAGCGTCATTAATCTCTCTTTCTTCTGCTGTGCCGCTTCTTTTATTCTCGTCGGTGCTGTTTCTAGGTACATTGCGAGACTAAACACAGTCAATATCATCAAAATTGATACGTGGAAGCTAAACGTAACAGATTACTTACTCCTTCGCCTGCCTAATGCTTCTCATTCTCCTACCGTCCAGATTCCTAAAACTGTCCTTATTCTCCTCCTGTTTATTTCCCCGCTTCCGCCGAGCGGCCATTCGTCCGCCCTGGGCACGAAGCTGGGATCCAAACCCGCCCTTTCCTCCAAGTAACCGCGGCGTAAGTCGCAACGACAGATGTTCGTCATATCCCAGTGATAAGAGAGATTGTGAAACATCGGATGGTAATAATCGCCCTGAAGCTAGCGTCAAATACGAGCTGTGTACTACGCAAGATGGCAAAGAATCTATAATCTCATCGATAACCGTCCCTATGGTTTCGGAAAAAGACTGGACCTGAAAGTCAAGAGGCTGTAGACCTGTGAAGGTCGTGACGTGAACGTTAACAACCATAGTGTTGACTGTCACAGGTTCTAGAGTAAGTTGGATTGGATGTTTCGTAAAAAAATATGAAATCAAAAGCTTATGACTACTGCAGTGAGGAGGTCACGGAATGGAAGTGAACCTTGAGCGGCTGGCCGATCCCTAACCCACTGACTCTCATTGTTAGGCCACGCTCATGGCTTCGCCGAACGGTTTATGTAACGCATTGTCAATGTAGTGCAGGAAACTTGACCAGGATATGATTGATTAAGCTGTTAAGGTCATAGAGTATTGTAGAAACAAGGATCCAATACTTAATTGCCTGATGCCTGATACCCAACCTGTTCAATTTAATGGGGACAAGAAAAGTGTGTATATTTGGATTCTGAGGCAGCTTCATAATGCTAATTGATTTTGTTGCTCTTTTAATTCCTGTCGAGTGTTCTAGGAAGATTGTTTTCGTCGGTATGATTATCTATAGTAGCACATCTGCTAGAACGGACAGATCAATCTCATGTAGACGCGTCATCGGAATTTGACAAAGCTCAGCCTTAGAATTCCATTCGAACAAGGATTCAGTCTACGTGACTACGACTAGGGATCGGCGCAGATGTGCAGTTAAGTTACAGTTACAGTTAGTAGATTTAGCTGCAGTTAAGTTACACAGTTAACTTTTGAGCAGCCTT